>CAJHQP010002934.1:0-75744 GCA_905132765.1 Moricandia arvensis | reverse complement strand
ACGACACAATATATATATTGGAATTATCTTTTTATTTTAAATAATTTTTAGATTTTGAATAATTCTTATTATTATTAATTTTAATCATTTATCTGATAAAAATCATTGAAATTTATTTTTATTTTTGAATAATTTATATATTTTATTCATTAAGGGCATAAACGATATTAACCGTTTTAACTTTTCATCTTATTCCCACCCATAAATAATAATAGTAATCCTGAAATTATAAATCCAAATATAATATATTTATTTATTATATAAGTTATAACTTACATATTTTTAAAAATAATTGTTAATGTTAATATATTTAGTTAATCATGAAGTATATTTTTCATTTTAGCATTTGATGAATGGTATTTCTATTTATATATTGATAATTTGCTTAAATGGCACATTTTGACATCCATCTCTATGTGTCTCTCACCAGAGTTCATCAGCTTGGATTGTGGATTACACCCTGCCGCTTCCCCTTATACCGACCCACTAACCGGATTAACATTCACATCTGACGCTAACTTCACTCAAGGTGGTCAAAGTGGTAGAGTCCAAAAGATTTATGAAGAGGACTATAAGCCATTCACTGTTCTAAGATATTTTCCAAATGGTATACGCAATTGCTACAATCTAAAAGTCATTCAAGGCACAAAGTATCTTATCAAAGCTCTCTTCCTCTACGGGAACTATGACGGGCTTGAAAATTACCCGAAATTCGATCTTTATCTAGGTCCTAACATATGGACAACGGTCGATTTAAAAAGCTCTTTGGGTTCAGAGAAAGAGGAGATCATACACATACCAAAGTCAAGTTCTTTGGAGATTTGTCTTGTTAAAACAGGCAAGACCACACCAATCATTTCAGCCTTGGAACTAAGACCCTTGAGAGATGACACTTACAACACTTCAAGTGGCTCCTTGAAGCTCTTGAAACGCTCATATGCTTCTGATTTTCTCGGTCCCACTATACGGTAATTTTTAAAAAATTTCTTACTTAACTTGCAAGGTTATAAATATTTGATAACTGTTGATCATTAATTATAATGTTCAGGTATCCTGAAGATGTATATGATCGTGAATGGAACCAGTTGAGTCTTTCGTTCGCGTTTAATTTTGTAAACACAAGTCGCAATGTAAATGCTTCTACTCCTTACGAGCTACCACAGGGAGTCATTTCAAAGGCGGTCATTAATAAAAACGTGACCGAGATGTTAACTTATGAATGGATTGTGGATGACCGCGAGGATCAGGCTGTCATGTATCTACATTTCGCTGAGATACAAACACTTCGAGGCAACCAAACAAGAGAATTCGACATTACATGGAAAGGAAACGATGAAAACTATACAGTTTCAGCTTATCGCCCTCCAAAGTTGCAACTAGAGAGTCTATACAACCCATTGCCTATGAAATGTAGGTTTCTTGGATGTTCAGTGGAGCTGGTTATGACTCAGAACTCGACTCTCCCACCAATGGTCAATGCCATGGAAGCTTACAAGATTATTGAGTTCCAGATGCTGAAACTAATCCAGAGGATGGTTAGCTAAATCTATCATCATATTAATATTTGTTTTCTCTCAATATTAACTTTGTACGTTTCTGTATAATAATTTGGGTTTTATTATTTTAGTGGCTGCGTCCAGAATGTTCGAGATATTTATGAACTAAGTAGAATCGACTGGCAAGGAGATCCGTGCGTTCCTCTACTGTTCAAATGGGAGGGTATAAACTGCAGCTACACAAATACTACCATTCCATCAAAAATCATTTCCTTGTAAGTTGCAAGATTTATCTATTCATATATATAAGTTTTTCGAAGTTTAAGGGATAGTTGGTTGGACTGTAGATGTAAAAATGTAAAAATGTAGTTGTAGAATTTAGTTTGTAATTTTTATTGCTATAGGTGTATGTTATTTTGCGGTATAAAAATACTAAAATTTATAAATATTTCAATAGTTGCTTTAAGAAAAAAAAAAGTAAAACGTAAACAAAGAAAAGAATAAGGTTGTAGATGATGTAGCAAGACTTTAACTTTTAAAATAAAGCTACATCATGATTGGTTAGGATTAATGTTTTGAAAATAAATAAAGCTTTAGCCTTACGTTCAAGTCCAAATCATATCTCTAAAAATTTGTGTTGTGCTGTTCTTGTAATCAGAGACTTATCATCAAGTGGACTAGAAGGGTTCATAGCACCTAGCATACAAAACCTAACCCATCTACAAGGAACTGTAAGTATATATTATCCTTAAAACTGAATTAATTTTGGTTTTAAGCTTTTATATTGCTTCTTAAATTTTTTTTATCTTATTCGCTAAAAGGGACTTGTCGAATAACAACCTGAGTGGAGAAGTACCTGACTTTCTAGCTAACATGGAGTCATTATTGATCATGTGAGTCTTGGTGAAAAAAGAGTGATCATATATTTCATCATATGTAATGATTAATGTTCTGCTATTGTTTTGGCAGAAACTTAGGGTGGAACAGTTTAACCGGTCCTATACCACAAGCCCTTCTTGATAGAGAAAAGAAAGGCCTGAAATTGACGTAACTTTCTTCCTAACAATATTCATTTTCCTGATAATTTTGTATATTTAATAACTTTCTTGTCCATTAGTTTTCATGGAAACCCAAATCTTTGTCTCTCGGACTCATGCAACAATAAGAAGAAGAAAGTCTTAGTACCAGTTATTGCATCGGTTGCTTCGGTCGTGGCTCTAGTCGCCTTGTTGGTTCTTATTTTTGTTTTAAGAAAGAAAACCCCTTTATCAGAAGGTACATAGATAGAAAGAATCATTTATCAAGAAACACACAAAGGCTTAATAAAAATATTAAGGACGTTCATAGTTAATGATAATGGCATTGCTTTGATGTTTTCATGTACAGGCACAGTTGCTACACGCGAGTTACCAAGAAAGTCCTCGATATATTCCAAAAAGAAAAGGTTCACTTATTCAGAGGTAGTAGAACTTACGGACAACTTCAAAAGAGTTCTTGGAGAAGGAGGGTTTGGAGTTGTCTACCATGGTTCTTTGAGTGATACCGAACCAGTAGCTGTTAAGGTTCTCTCCGAGTCATCAGTTCAAGGCTATAAGGAATTTAAGGCAGAAGTATGTTAACGTTTTTCAACTTATCTAATCGAATAAAAGACTTGGTTAATGTCTTATTGAGATTTTCATATTTATGAAATGGACCTAAAAGGTGGAGCTTCTTCTAAGAGTCCATCACATAAACTTAGTAAGCCTTGTTGGTTACTGTGATGAAGGAGGCCATTTAGCACTTATCTATGAGTACATGGCTAATGGAGACCTTAAACAACATCTATCAGGTAACAAATCATTTATACAAGACGTGATTTTATTAGTCTATTTATGAATCAATAATTTTGATATTTTCATCATATATGGATTCAGCATTTTCATTTACAGGAGAAGCTGCTGGATCTACATTGAAATGGGCTAGTAGACTAAAAATTGCTGTCGAGGCGGCACAAGGTTACTCTATGCAAACCTTTATTTATAACTTTGCAAAGATCATACCAAGATTACTATACTGAAGCATTTTCTCAACATGGATATGAATTTGTGTCCATAGGTTTAGAGTATTTGCATGTTGGATGTGAGCCGCCAATGGTTCATGGAGATGTCAAAAGTACAAATATACTATTGGACGATCGTTTCGAGGCCAAACTTGCAGATTTTGGACTTTCAAGATCATTTTCTGTCGGAGCTGAAACTCAAGTAGCAACAGTAGTTGCTGGAACACCTGGCTATCTTGATCCTGAGTAAGTGCAGCCTCTAATACTTAGAAAACAAATCTAAATTCAACTTTTTTGTTCCTTCATTAAGTACCATAAAACTCTTTACTTTGCAGATATTACCAAACAAATTGGTTAAATGAGAAGAGCGATGTCTACAGTTTCGGTATTGTGCTAATGGAAATCATCACAAACCGGTCTGTGATTGAGCTAACCCGAGAAAAAGCTCATATAGCAGATTGGATAAAGATTCTAATAAGCAGAGGAGATCTTGAGAAAATTATTGACTCAAACCTTGGTGGAGATTATGACTCTAACACAGTTTGGAAGATTCTTGAACTAGCAATGTCATGCGTGAGTCATTCTTCATCTGATAGACCAACCATGTCGAAAGTTGTTAACGTGCTTAAAGAGTGTTTGATCTCTGAGAATTTGAGGATAGGAGGACAGGTTCAAGATGATGACTCAAAGAACTCCTTAGAATTGACTGTTGATTTTGGGACCCAAGTGACCCCTGCTGCACGCTAGGCTGTGACATGATTCTCATCATTTATCTTGTTACAAACCAGAGGAATTATTCCGTTGTGTTTCTTTAATGTTTGTTTTTTTACATTATCTTTAATGTTTGTTTGTGTGTGTTATTTTCAGATTGTTTTGAATTTCTGTTTTTTTTCTTCAGATTTTTTTGAACCTCCGGGTCTTTTTTTTTCTTGTTCTTTGAGGTGTCTCTTTTTTTGAACTAGTTGTCTTCTTTTTTTTTTGAACCCAAGAACTAGTTGTCTTCTTTACAAGCTGATATTCACATATATACAATTTAATGATTTTTTTTTGAAACACCATTTTCATTCATACTTAAACATCCGAGTTACAACTAAAAGAAAGTTGTTTAGAACTCTCCAAACAAAAGACAATACAACATAAAAGATAACAAACGTTCTATTATAACAAAGACAGCGAATCCAAAGCAAAGCTTGGATGCGTCACAAAGTTTACGACATTACCAAAACCTTGAAAATAGTCACCATATATCATGACCTTGACATTCAATTCCTACCTTGAAATATCATCGAGACGAAATTCATTGCATCTTCAGATACCGAACCAAATGCTATATAGTTTTGGGATTCTCTAACTGGAAAACATCAACGACACACATGTGACTGATTTATTCAGTGAAAATGGTAGAATAGTTGAATGTACCAGGTTTGTACTCACAAACGGTGATATCGAAATTATGCTGGATCAGACCTCAGTCAAGATTATGACAAAACTCTACTTGGAAAGCATTTGATTGGCCATGCCATATGTTAACTTTTCTTCCAAAGAGAGACCAAACTTGTCTCAAGTTGTTCATGAGGTAAAAGAATGTGTCCAAACCTTTGAAAATTGTAATAAACTAAAGAGCCAAGAGGTGGACTCAAGGAAATTTCCGGAATTAAACGATAATGCACGTTTAGTCATTATCATGAAACACTTATACTAGTTTTTATTGTGAAAAAAGGCAAATCTCCTAAATGATTTTTTTTTGAAGTTTTTGTCACAAAAATAACCCACAAGAACAAAAATGACTAATCTAGCTTTTTTTTATTTTCAAAAAATTAATTTTTTTTTTTTCAATTTTAAACACCACCCCCAAAACCCCACCCCATAACTCTAAACCCTAAATCTAGATTAGTTAATCCAAGGGGTATAAATGTATATTAGTCATTTTGTTAACCCTTGGATTAACTAATCTAGATTTAGGGTTTAGAGTTATGGGGTGGAGTTTTGGGGGTGAAGTTAAAATTGAAAAAAATAAAATAAAAATTAATTTTTTAAAAATAAAAAGGCTAAATTTATCATTTTTGTTCTTGTGGATTATTTTTGTGACAAAAACGTTTTTAAGGTTATCTTAGGATATTTCTCAAAAAAACATGTTAATTTTTTTCATTTATCTAGCAGTTATTAATAAATCTATTTCTTTTAAATTTCACAACCCAATTTCATGATGTTGAAACGTTAATTTCTCATGAATGAATCATCATGGACTGGAGTAAGTGCTTAGACGATGTTCTCGGATTATGTATTAATATTATGATCCCAAATTATTATCATGTTGTTATATACATATAGACTATTCTGAAAATAAAACAATGTTCTAAAAATTGTAAAAGGATGGATAAACGTTTAATAAAAAAATATTTTATAGGCGAGCAGTAAAGTCGATATTTTAAAAGTTTAGTTTCAAAAAATCGTTTCGTTTATATCCGAAAATTATACAAGATAAAGCCAATCATTTTCGCAAATTAATTTAAGGAAAAAAAATCAAATAGTTTTGTAAGGGTATATTTATTGGCAGTTTCTTATCTGGAGTTTTTAACTTTTTTAAGAGACGTTTCTTAACTTTTATTTAAGAAAACTTAAGAACGATCTCTTAAATAAGAGATTTAAGAGCCGTCTCTTAACCAAAATTTTTTTTTTTAAAAAGAAAAAAAAAGATTAAATTATGTTAATAACCTATCTTAAAAGACGGCTGATAAACATACCTGTGTTTTGATCTCCTTGTCACGTGCCGCGCAGAAACTATATGTATTTTTAATTAAAAGATAAAAAGAAAAATATTAACTGTGGCGGTGGTGGTAGATCTGAATCATCATCAGATTCGACCGATTCAAGTCGTAGGGGTGGGGGCAGGGTTTTGATTTGATTCTCAATCCTATCTTGCGGCATCTTCTGGAAACCAATCAAATCGGCGATATGAAAGAAGGGAAATCTGGGAAGTCGAATCATCACCATCAAGACCACGATGAACAGATTCACCACCAAAAGAGTCACCTGGGTTCCTTCAAATTCGCCAAATTGTTTGATTCAGAAGCTTCCTGGGACAAGGTAAACTAGTCTCTCCCCCTTTCAGACACACATATACTGTTGTTTCTAGGTCTAAAGTTGGTTCCTTTTAATCATGTTGTGGTTCGGTTTTTATGTGTTTGGGACAGGACCAACTTGGAGATGTGTTGCATTGGATCAGGCAAGTGGTTGGATTACTCTGTGGATTGCTTTGGGGTGCCATTCCTTTGGTTGGTGGCATTTGGTTACTTCTGTAAGTTTCTTCCTTTGTGTTTTGTCTGCAATGTACAAAGTGTGTATGTTCATAAAGCATGGAACCTCTGTAGAAATATGTTGATCACTTTAGACGTTTTAGCTCACCTGGCTTTGATCTACACTGCTGATCAAAGCTTACAATAGTTAGTTACAATGTTCCTTATACATCTACTTGCTACTAGTGTTGTTACTCGAGTGAAGCTTCAGTAGTGTATATAGTATCTACCTGTTTGCAAGAAAAGTCTCCCCCTTTTTTCACAAAGCTTATTAGAATCTTATTTTGTTTGTTATACACAGACAATGTTCAGTATTAGCTTTTGTTGCATTGATTGGTTAAGAGTCTTTTGACTTTGAGCTAAGCTTATCCTGCAAATTTTTTCAGGGGACATTCATATAGTTTTGAGTTTCTTTAGTACAACCACACTACGCATGAGATTACTTAAGCCGGTTCAAGTTGATTTTTCTTAAAATAAGTTACATTTGTTGACTGTGTAAAAAATTGGCAGATTTCTGGCGATCTCTTCGGGTATAGTATACGGATACTATGCATTGATTCTGAAGATCGATGAAGAAGACTATGGGGGTCACGCAGCTCTGCTTCAGGACGGTCTATTTGCTTCTCTTAGTGTATTCCTGGTAATCCTACCATTTTCTTCACTCTCCCTCTCTCTCTCTAATCTCAAGTTTTTCAATCATTGATTAAAAACTTGTGGAATGAATTGACGTGTCAGCTTGCGTGGATTCTGGTGTATAGCTTGTCTAGCTTCTAAGAGTGCGGAGAAGAAGTTTAGCAGAAGGGGTGCTATTTCCTATGACAACATTCTTCTTTACGCTTTTGTTTTCTAAAGATTGGAAACTAGCTTCGGTAGAGTTTTGTTTTTCTAGATTTCAATGGAACACTTGTGGGTTTCGTTTCCTTTTGGTTTTTGTCAACTATTTTTCTTCTGATTTTTTCGTAATAATAAACCAATGTAGTATATGTTTATGCTACATAAATGGTATTTTTTCCAGGCTCTCCAAATTTGGGACAAAAGAATCTTACTAATTTTTAGCTGATTCTGTATAATATGCTCGCGAAGAACGGAAATAAGAAAAGAATAAACGAAAAGAAGGAAAAAATGCGTCTGCCGGGAGTCGAACCCGGGCCTATTGCTTGGAAGGCAATTATCCTAACCGTTAGACAACAAACACTTTGATGTCTATTCAATCAACATAACAAAACTAATACAATTTTAACAGAGGGCGAACAAATGCTTAAAGAACACAAATGTAAAGAATTTATCCGATCAGACTTTAGTAATTTTAAAGCACTAAAAACATTTAATAGTTTTTTTTGTTTGAAGTCAAACATCTGATATGCCGTGGCTTAATCTGAAAGTTTTGGAATGAGTTCAGCTTCTCTGCCTGCAAAGTAGAAACTCAACAGATTGTGGATAAGTCGGCGGTAACGAGGAAGCTGGCTAAAACATTATGCACGACACACTCACACCGCTATTCAATCATGCCACTACTTAGTGGGAGGTCCCCTCGACAAAAGTGTAATGTAGATGCTGCATGGGTTTAGAATTTGAGCAGTTTCTTGTTCAGTTTATTATGCTTTGTTGAATTTTGTAACGCTATAAATCTTGTACCCCTAATGAACCTTGACACACAATTTGTAATAGAAAATGTCACAACTCACAAGAAAAAAGACAAAAAAATTCTCAATACAAATTCCAAGCGTTACCAATCAGCCCAAACCAATGAACTTGTTGTATGTAGTCTCAACCAATGAACATCCCTTAGAAATTGCATGAATCAAACAAAACCAAACTAAAAGAACTAATGCCCTTTCTACCCTCACAATCACAATCACAATCACAACTACGACATTCATTTCTCTCCCAAGAACTTGAAGAAAACAAAACACACACTCACATCAACACACAGTCTAACATCAATGCCTATCAAAGTAAGAATCCCACTCATGCTTCTCAACATTCCCAAACACATTATACTTCCAAGAATACTGCTCCGGAAACTCGAAAATCTCTTCATTCCCTTCCTCAATCCTCTTCCTCAACCCTTCCACTCTCCCCAACACTCCATCTACAGACAGATCAAACGCATCTTCAAACCTCCCCACGTCTCCTCTCTTACCCGAGGGATTAAAATACATCAACCTTGGTATCAACTTCACCACTTCTTCTCTCATCGCCACAACTTTCCCCCTCGGTATCCTACTCAAAACCTTCTCTATACTCGCTTTACCTTCTTTAACACTCTTCTCCGGTATAAAAACAGAATATTTACCTATATCTTTCGGTAAATGCCAAATGTACTGCGCGTAAGCCGATCCCGGATGGAAGAAAACTGGTATACAACCAGCTAAGATCGAGTCAAATGTAGACCTTCTAGTGTAGGAGTCACCAGGTGGTTGGAGACAGAACGTTGAGCTCAAGAAGAACTTCATGATCTGGTCGGGTTTGTAGCATTTTTGAGAGCCTGAGACGCATTCAAGAAGCTTGCATTTTCTTCTGGAAGCTTTGCATTGGTCCATGATCTCGGTTCTTATGCTGTCACCTAGGTTTGGACGTGGTGCACCAACGAAGGAGAATAGGTAGCGACGTTTGATTCTTCTCATACGGTTCTGCCATTGGAGGATCTCTGCGTTGGTTGAAGGGTGGAAGTAGGTCGGATATGGAACCGCGAATCCGTGGTAGTTCCATGGGCTTGACTCGATTAGTAACATCGTCATGTTTCTTATCTCTGGTAAGATCATTAACCTGGCTAGGTAGAAAGACAGAGACAACAATGAGAAAGCTTGTCCAAATTTAAAAAAAAACTAAAACATTTATGAGTGCTTCTTTTATGTAATTCTCCAGATTAATGATATATATACATGATTATGCAACTATTTTGCGTTCATATAATTCATCAATTTTTTATATGTTCTTGTGTTCATAAAAATGCTGCAAGACAGTTAGTAACAACTAACAAGCAAAAGTGACACGTTATTGATATTACTACAACTAATATTTCAGTGACATATAATTTATGTAATATTCCAAGATTAGTGACATATATATATATATATATATAATATATATATTAATATATATATATGATTATGCAACAATTTTATCATTCATAGTATTATTCATCAAAGTTTTTTTTATGTTCTAGCGTTTCTTGAAATGCTGCTATATAGCAAAGTTTAGCAACAAGTAGAACTGTAGAAGTGACATGTTATGATAATACTATAATTCTTGTGCTTCTCATGCTTCATTAGTATGCTATATAGCAGTTATACTATTAATCTGATGTACTACTACTCATCACCTGGTTATAATCAACAAGTTAGGATTGGTAGCTTACCTGTTGCCCCAATCAGATTCATTCTCTGGTGTACGCATAAAGTCCCAAGTGGTTCGACCAGCCACCATGAAATGATCTCGACCGTCCATTCTCTTCCACTCTGGTCTCTCCCTAAGCCACTTCATCAGATCAAGCGCCGCCGCATCTCTCATGAAAGGGAACGGTCCCCACAAGAACCTCATCAAGTCTAAACCTGGATAGTAAGGAACATAAACCGCTGAAGCTAGTGACGAGTCTTTGGTCAAACACTTGTACTGCTTCATCCTGTTGTGGAATATAACCTCTAATGTGAATTGGTTTGTGGCGAACCAACCAGAAACTCCCTCCATGTTTGGTAGACGAGGGCCTAAACCGAAGTTGGATGTTAACTCGCACATATCTGTCCACCTACTCAATGTCCAGCAGTTCTTGAGAAGCTCTTCGTTGAATAAAGATGGAACATCGTGCATGTAAACGTATTTTCCTCGACATGGATCGTTACGTCGCGTTGCTCTTGGCCGTACCATAACTTTAGGTCGGTTTGGCCGAGAGGTTACTCTGTTCTTGACCTTGGAAACTGTATTGTTCGATGTGAAATGTCTCTGAGTTTTTGGTTCGGACACTGTTTCAGAAGTGTTATCACTTTCAAGATCATTAACGCTCTTTCTTGGATTCCACGTCACTCTTAGGCTCGACAACGTTTGATTCTTTGTCGTCTGATTGATGATTATCATCACTATTAACCACGTTCCTCTCATTATCATCATGAACCCTTTTCTTCTCAGTCTTCCAAGCTACTCGAAGGTCTAGCCTTTCTTGATTCTCGATGTACTACTCTCCTAGACCTCGTGGTCCGACCACTCGAACCCGAGTCACCTCTCTTCTTCTCGTTCTCAACCTTTTCTTTCTCGAGCTCCTCGACGAGATCAGTCACAACCTTGGCATCTTCTGAAATCTGAACCTCCTGAGAAGTATCATTCCCGGTAGTAACAGGAAGAGTGTTGTTATCGACGTCAGAGACAACAACAGGCTGATCAGATTCTTGGTCTTGTTGTTGTGGGACGTCGATGGCCGGGAGAACAGCCTGATCAGATTCTTGGTAGTGTTGTTGGGCTTTGGTGGGGAGATTGATGACGTTTTCTTGTCGGAACAATCTCTCGTGGGTATGAACGGTTGTAGCGGAGGAACTGAAAAGGTAAAGCAAGACAAGCCAGAGGAGGAAAGAGACAATTGCCACGTACCAAAACTGTGTTCTGTACTTTGAGCTCGACTTCTCCATCGCCATAACTCCTCTCCTTTGTGGTTTTCTCATACATCAGCCACCACGAAACCTAAATCTGTTGCTTGCTGAATCTGAATGAGAGATTTAGGGCAGAAATGGATCTCTTGCAGATTCAGAAAAAGGAATGGAGGCTGTTGGAGAGATGTGAGATTGTGAGGGTGTTGAAGCGTTCAAAGGCATATTAGCTAGGTTTGTAGTAATTAATGTAAATATGTGTCTTTTTACTCAACAAACTAAGCGTTAATTCAACTAATCAAAATTTTCTTCGTAAGTGTTCATGCGCCTAAACTACTTCTTTGACTAATGTTGAATACCTTAATTATGTTAAGAAAATTACACAATTACAGTATTAGAATATTGAACGTCCGTGTAGTTACTGGGATTTTGGTTAAAACTTAAAACAAACTAATTTTAATTTGTCAAAAATAGCAAAAATACATCTTTTTGTTGGAAATCATATATCAGAAATGGAAAAGAACAAAGAAATCAAGAAACCAATATATAGAAGAGATTGATTTTGATTTCGGAATATATTACTTCCCACATATTATCATAATCTAACTTTCCACTTACTAGTTACCAAAGCTATAATGCATTATTTCCTAAGAAAATCACCACCATAATCAGCTTTCCCTTTCTTTTCTCAATCTATTATCTTCAACGTGTTTTGCCCACACATGCGGACATAATTTTTTTAAGAATATATTTATTAATTTATATTTTATTAATTAAAAAATCAATATAATAAGTTCTTGTTTATGTTTTTAAAAAGTTTAAATCAGAAATCAAATTAATTACAAATGATAACACTCACATATTTAAAAAATTTAGAAAGTATATTTATACAAATGTTTTTGCTTGATTTGTCGGTCCTGAAAATACGGTTGTCACCGTTACAATGTGGTTGATTGAAAAGGGGTATAGTTGTATTTTTTTTTTTACTTTAAAAGTTGTGTTTGTAAGTTTTTTGATTCTAGCTTTAAGTTTTTAGCTGTAGATTTATTTTCAAAAACAATTGAAATCACTAGATAAAAACTGTAGAAAAATTGATTTCTAAAGCTTTAATATTTTCCTTTTAAAGGTTTTAACTGTAGATTCATTTTTAAAATCTAAAGCATAATTGTTTTACAAAAATGGCTTTAGAAAGAAAATAGCTTGTTAAAGCATCTGAAGCATCTTCCAATCAACCCCAGTATGTTGGTTGTGTTTAAACTCTCCTCTGCCAATTATCTCATATATCCTCTCAATAGAATAATTTGAACTGGGGTGTCATAAATTAAACCTACATCATATAGCAAATTAAGTAACTAGATTATTTTGTAAAATATATTCTCTCTATTTCATTTTAATTGTCGTTATAGAATAAAATTTTCGTTTCAAAATAAGTGTCAGTTTAAAATTCAATGCAATATTTATTAATTTTATATGTTATATGATTTTTTATTTTTTATTAGTTAAAATAAAATTAAGTATGTGGATAATGATATTTTTATTTTAAAAATTTATAAAATTAAATGTTTTTTGATTTGTATGTACAAATATAAAATGATAATTAAAATAAAATAGATAAAGTAGTAAATACAATATTGACTATCGGAACTGCATGGATTAAAGAGTAGGTTGGTAAACTCTTTGGAATAATACCTCCACGGATCACTATTTTATCACTGAACAAGTGACGGAGAAGCTCAAGACAATCTTGTAGCTCGCATATTGTGGAGAGGCATGCCTACCCTCAAATTTCATGGGCTAAAAACTAGGAGAAATGTTTAGATTTAATAATAAATATATTTAAAAATATTGAAATGGATTAAAGAATTATTTAAAGTAGTATTTCTTGTAGAACATACTCATGCTAAAGCTTAAATCATTTGTAAAAATTATTAATGAAAGAATACTTATTTTAAGGACTTAAACATAAGCTTCTACAATATTTTTATCTAAGGCCTGGCTAGGAAGTAGGAACGGAAGGCAACTCGGAAGACCCCTTCATACATATTCGATATTATTGATAAGAAATCTCCACCATTTCAAGATCTTGTCTATAATTATAATTAAATGGAGTTTACAATTATTATAACATGACTGACGATTCTATAAGCTAATCAAATTAATCATTTGGATTCGTAGGCAAGGAACACATTTTCTGGATATCCAAGAAACGGAAAGGAATATCTCTATTTTAAACTCTTACTAATATAATACAACTACTTAAGACATACATGTGATTAATCAGGTAAACTGTCTGCCCAATAATATTCGAATCTTCTCACTCGTTATTAACGTAATATAATAAAAGAAAAACTATATATTATAAAATCAATTCATATTAATTAGCTTCTTCACGAGGAATGCCCCCAGAAAAAGGAGGAAAGAAAGACGATTGATTCATCTGATTCCTTTCGCTTCTTCAGAGACACAATGTCGTGAAAAAAAAAAAGCTCGATCCTTTCTTTTAGGGTCTCACGAAGAAGAAGATCTCTCCTCTCTCGAAATGTCTCGCGAAGGTCTAGAGATCAAGGTGGTGGATCCGCCGCCGACAAACAACAATGTCTCCGCCGCACAAACTTCTCCGGGGACTCGTGGGACGAGGAGGAGGGAACGCACTTCGTTCGCGGAGTTTCGTCCTTTCAAGCTCTGGTTCCCGTGGCTTGTTCCAGCCATCGTGGTGGCCAACATTGCTCTCTTCGCCGTCTCGATGTTCATCAACAACTGCCCTAAGAACTCGCCGGGTAAGTGCTCGGCTAGGTTTCTCGGGAGGTTCGCGTTTCAGCCTATGAAGGAGAATCCTCTTCTGGGTCCTTCTTCTACTACGTGGGTATCCTTAAAGTCTTAACCTTTTTTGCCATTGGAGAGAATTGAAAAAAAAGTGTATGTGTTTTTGTTTCAATACCAGATTGGAGAAGATGGGTGCTTTAGATGTACCAATGGTGGTGGATAAGCACCAAGTGTGGCGCTTGTTCACTTGTATATGGCTACACGCTGGTGTTTTCCATGTCCTTGCCAACATGTTGAGTCTTATCTTCATCGGCATTAGGCTCGAGCAAGAGTTTGGATTCGGTATTGATCTTGTCTTTTTAACCATTTGAGACTGTTACTGTCAGTTTAGTTGATGATTCTCTTTTTGACAGTACGCATTGGATTGCTCTATATGATCTCTGGATTTGGTGGGAGTTTGTTGTCATCTCTTTTTAACCGGGAGGGTATATCCGTTGGTGCCTCTGGTGCATTGTTCGGTTTGCTTGGTGCTATGCTTTCAGAGCTTCTCACTAACTGGACTATCTACGCTAATAAGGTGCAAATCAAAACTCTTCACTTCATGAGTGATGTTGTGTCTAAAAGATTCATTGGTTTTCATCCATTTTTGCAGTTTGCAGCTCTTTTGACACTCATCTTCATCATAGCCATTAATCTAGCAGTAGGTATACTTCCACATGTAGACAACTTTGCCCATCTCGGAGGATTCAGTTCCGGGTTTCTTCTAGGCTTTGTTTTCTTGATCCGTCCCCAGTATGGATACTTCAACCAGAGGAACAACCCTCGTGGTTATGCTGCACCTTCTGCTAAATCCAAACACAAGCCCTATCAATACGTTCTCTGGATCACCTCTTTAGTGCTTTTGATAGCAGGGTATGCTTCTTCCTCTTCTTTATAGCCACCAAGAATCGATTACAGAAAATGAGTTTATGAAATGTTTTGGTAGATATACTGTTGGGCTTGTTGTTCTTCTTCGAGGGACGGATTTGAACAAGCATTGTTCTTGGTGCCATTATCTCAGTTGTATGCCTACGTCTCTATGGAACTGTAAATCTCAAAATGTGTACTGTCAGGTAATGACTCTTCAGAATCTTTTTTGTTTTAAGTTTATAAAAAAGCTAAGAATGATTGTGAAGTTTGTGATAAAATGGTGCAGTCGAGCCAAATTGGGAAGCAGATGAACTTGACGTGTGTAGCTAACGGGAGAACAGAGATGTATTCGATGCTTGGTAACGAGAACCAGTCTCAGATTCAGCAGATGTGTTCCCAACTATGCAGCTGATACCACCACTAAAACATCTAATTGCAATACTCTTTGTAGACAGTAGGGAAAGGGACAAAGATTGTTCACTTAATTTGATTATTCTTGCTGATCATTATTGTCTGGTTCAACTTTCTTGTTTCATTGCATATGTAAGACCATATTCAGATTATTTGAATGAGTAACAATGAAGCTGAGGGTAAAAGACAACTCTTGTTGCGGTGCGGACCAATTAACCTCGTCATCAACTTTGTTTTATATGTCGAGATGCATTGAATGTAGTACGTGTGGACACATACTGTTCTGAAAAAATCCTCCTGAAGTTAAGCTTGATAGTTGTGTGTATTGCCTTGTCTTGTTTTGTGAGAGTGCGAGCTATCTTCTCGGTCGATGACATGCTCCAGCTCCACTTATCAGTTATCACCTCTTCAATTAGTAAACAAATAGTATTAGTAATTCTTTCAGATTACATTTTTAAAGTTTTTGTTACAAAAATAGAACTCAGACAAAAAAAAAATAACTAGCATAAACTTTTTTATTTTAAATTTTATTTTTAAAATTTCATCCCATAACTTTAAACCTTAAGTGTAAATTAGTTAACTCAGATGATATAAATGTATATTTACACAATTCATACGTATAGATTAATTAACCCAAATGATATAAATGTTTATTTATACTTTTTAATAAAATCTATTATAATCATTTTAAAAAATATTTTAATGACAAAAATCTTCTTAAATCTGTTTTGGGTATTCTTCAATAGTATATTGACTGATCTTTTTGTTTTGATAAGGAATACATTATCTGAGTGCAAGGTTGCGCCTGAGTACAAGCTAGTCAAACGTAGAATTAGAGGTTTAAAAGCCTATATTATTATTAGGGGTCATTTTGAAAAGATAATTAACTAACTGTGTTAGTAATATAGTTATTAGAAGTGTACAAAATGAACAGTTCAATTCTTTTGCTATAACATTTCAAATTCTTATGCTTCTGAGGAGTTTAATAAATAATTGGATTTCAAGGTCTAAAATTCTTAGGCACGGCCTTGTGACTGACTGAGTGGGAAGTTAAAAAAGTTGAGAATTATTATTAGTTAAAAGGAGCTAATCATATTCTTAAATGTGTTGCATGGTTAGTGCTAATATGATAATCCCACCACCATCTGACTTTTGTAGACAATATGGATTAACAATAAGAAGCAAATATATAATATTTGAGTGAAGTTTGTTTCAGTTTTTCTTCAATGTAAAAAGGATCCCAACTTAAATTCTAAAAGGTCATCACTTTCCACCCTTATAATATACACAAAACTTTGTACTATATGTATTTAGTTTTGTTCATAATATTGAAAGTAAACTACAAAAATATTATGGCGCCAAGTTGTCAATTATTATAATCGTGATTGTGATAATTTCACACCACATAACAATACATTTTTTTCATTACAGAAAAAAAAAAGAGTCGTCTGACATGATCCTGTTTGAAACTCAAATGACCGAGTGGATTTCTGATTCATATATAGAGAACATATGGTGCCACTGAAATGTCTTTTACTAAATAATTGAAAAGTTTGTATCTTTCATCAATTTGTTCTTCTGTATTAGTTTATAATACATACCAAAACCATACCTCTCCACCAACACATACCATTTCCTCCCAACACAAAGCTTTCTTCCATAGGATCTGAACCGGCGCATCTTAACCTCAACAGGTACGCTTGTAAACTTTGTTTTTTACTAAAAAAACAGAACTAAACATCACTGCTTTGTGATTTTTTTGCTGTTTATTATCTTGATCAGGGAGAGTAAAAATATCCAACCTTTAGAAAGGGTCTTCTCAAGAAGACTTTGAGAATTTGAGGTTTCTTGTGGAACACTTCTTAGGGTTCTTGAGAAAAGTAATGGGTTCTTATCCTGCTGGGTTCCCTGGATCGTTTGACAACTTTGATTGCAACTTTGATCAACCTTTGTTAGAGATTCCATCTCCGTTTCCTTCTCCTCCTCCAGCTCCTCCTCATGCAGATCCATATTCACAACAGAATCTTTGCTGCAGCTGATGCTGATGCTGACTTCTCTGATTCTGTTCTGAAATACATAAGCCAAGTGCTTATGGAAGAAGATATGGAGGAGAAGCCTTGTATGTTCCACGATGCTTTGTCTCTTCAAGCAGCTGAGAAATCTCTCTATGAAGCTCTCGGCGAGAAGTACCCTGAGCCTCTGATGACTACTAGTCCTGTTCAGTTGGCTCATAGTCCTGACGGTTCTTCTTTAGGTTATGCTTCAAGCACCACCACTACTTCCTCTGATTGGAGTTTTGATTGTATGGAGAACAATAGGCCTTCTTGGTTGCACACACCGATCCCAAACAACTTTGTTTTCAAGTCTACTTCCACTAGATCCAATCCCAAGTCCGCTGATGGCAGTAACGTGGTTCTCAAGTCAAGTTTCAATGATGATTTGGTTTCTAATATGTTTAATGATAGCGAACTGGCGTTTCAGTTCAAGAGAGGTAAGGAGGAAGCTAGTAAGTTCCTTCCTAAGAGTTCTCAGTTAGTTATAGATGTGGAGAGTTACATCCCTGCAAATGATCCTAAGGAGCATAACTCAGTTCCTTACAGAAAGAAAAAACATTGGCGTGAAGATGAACACTTGGTGTCTGAAGAAAGAAGTAAGAAACAATCAGCTGTTTATGTTGATGAAGCTGAACTATCTGAAATGTTCGATAAGATTCTGTTATTTGGCCGGCCTAAGGAGCAACCTCTATGCATTCTTAACGATAACTTCATAAAGGAAACCACCAAAGATTCATCATTAAGCTATAAAGGCGACACAACGAGCGGACAGAAACCAGCTGCTAGTGGCAACAGTTATGTGAAAGAGACACCTGATCTGAGGACCCTTTTGGTTTCATGTGCACAAGCTGTGTCTGGTAATGACCGTAAAATGGCTGAAGATTTGTTGAGACAAGTTAGGCAGCATTCTTCATCTCACGGCGATGGCACAGAGAGGTTAGCTCATTACTTCGCAAACAGTCTTGAAGCACGCTTGGACGGGACAGGTACACAGGTCTATACCGCCTTGTCATCCAAGAAAACATCAGCTTCCGACATGTTGAAAGCTTACCAGACATACATATCTGTCTGTCCTTTCAAGAAAACAGCAATCATATTCGCTAACCACAGCATCATGCACTTGGCTACCAATTCCAAGACCATCCACATCATAGACTTTGGCATCTCTTATGGTTTCCAGTGGCCTCCTCTGATTCATCGCCTTGCTTGGAGACGTGGTGGATCCTGTAAGCTTCGGATAACAGGTATAGAGCTGCCTCAACGAGGGTTTAGACCAGCAGAGGGAGTGACTGAGACGGGTCATCGCTTGGCTAGGTATTGTCAGAGGTACAATGTTCCTTTTGAGTACAATGGTATTGCTCAGAGATGGGAAACAATCAAAGTGGAGGACCTGAAGCTAAGAGAAGGCGAGTTTGTTGCTGTGAACTCACTGTTTAGGTTTAGAAACCTCTTAGATGAGACTGTGGCAGTGCACAGTCCGAGAGACACGGTTTTGAAGCTGATCAAGAAGATCAAACCAAACGTGTTCATCCCTGCTGTCCTTAGCGGTTGCTACAACGCGCCTTTCTTTGTAACGAGGTTTAGAGAAGTTTTGTTCCATTACTCTTCTCTCTTTGACATGTGTGACACCAATCTGGCTCAAGAAGATCCGATGAGAGTTATGTTTGAGAAGGAGTTTTATGGGAGGGAGATCATGAACGTGGTGGCGTGTGAGGGGAGTGAGAGAGTGGAGAGGCCGGAGAGTTATAAGCAGTGGCAGACGAGGGCAGTGAGAGCTGGGTTTAGACAGCTTCCACTTGAGAAGGAACTGGTTCAGAAACTGAAGTTGATGGTGGAAAGTGGATCAGAAGCAAAGAGTTTGATGTTGATCAAGATGGTAACTGGTTGCTTCAAGGCTGGAAAGGCAGGATTGTGTATGCTTCATCTACTTGGGTTCCTGTGTAGACGTTTTGTCTTACATCCCAAGAAACTGATTCTCAGTTGGGTTTGTTGTTCTCTTTGTTCACACATTGACATTCAGATTTGTATAATTGTACAGGTTCTATTTCTGTATAGTAATTAGTATCAGGTTAGAATGATTAGGCATAAGAGAGTCTGGGCATGCTGTACAAAGCTTATGTTGTTACTTGAAACCTTTTAATATTTTAATGAAAAAGAGTATATGTAGGGGAAACTGTAAGAAAATTCCTCTAATTTGGCTAATTTAAACCCAAATATAATATTTTAATTTATTTATCATTTATTTAAGATAAATTTTCTCAAACAAAAAAACTCTAAATCAAATGTCGGAAAGAATTAAAAAAACATCTCGTAAATAATATCTATGTAGTTTAAACAATGTGGAATGCATAATGTTTAAAACATGTTATTTTCTAAGCATTCTACATGTTAGACAAAATCTTATTGGGGTAAATTTTTGTAAATATATATTTTTTAATTTTTGTTTTTTACATAGCCCTTAAAAGTTAAAGTGTCCAAAATACGTTTTACTAAAGAATTCATAATTATATCTTCATTTATAATTTAATTAATTATTTACTAAATATCTAAATAAATAAATAAAGCTTTAAATAATAAAATCGAAAATATTTTTGAATGTTTTTCAAGATAATCGAACATTGTTTTTCTCGAAAACATTTTTTTTGTAAGTTTAGAAAAAGCTACTTGAACGTGGTATCTTCTACATTTGTAAAAAAAAATCTGAATTCTGGAATGCATTCATAAATGTCTAATAGACTTCCTGAATATACTTGTATGTATATTTAAGAAATTCTTACAAATTTATATGTCATTTTCCTGAATTTGATTTTACAAAATTTGTATGTCATTTCTCTATTTCGTATACCAAATTTTGTTATTATAAAAAATATTATTTTTTATCAAATTAACATAATAACTGATTAAACAGATAATCAAGATTTTATATCAAGATTTAAGTCCAATTTCTATGAAATCTATTTTTTCCAATTAACTCAACTGAAATTATATAAAATTTATAGGATGCTTCAAGAAAAATGGTTTATCTTAGTTATAATATTTAATATAAAAATTATTTTTTATTATTCGTTTTTATAAGGATAATTTTTTTAAATAACATTTTAAGTTATTTTTTAAAGAATATTTTTGTGACATTTTTTTATGATAATTGTAGGATATTTTTCTTTTTATAATTTGTAATAATATGATAAAAATCTTTTAAAATTCATTTTAACTCAGAAATTTTTCATGTTTACTATATTAATAGTACTATTATTCATTTTTAACACTCTAATCAAATGATTCTTTTGACAATTTCCCTTTCTAACTCTCCCCAAATCAAATGTGTGCACAAAAAAAAAATCCCCCAAATGTTACTTTTAACAAAGAATCTGGCCGAAAAGGCATAATAGTTTAACAACAGACAATGAAAGTCAAAGTCAAACGAACCACCACAAAGATTCGTTTGACTTCCGTGGATGAGTCTCCAATGTTGTCTTCCTCTCGACCACTTCTCTCCCCTCCCAACTTTAACTCTTAGCACGGTCCTGAAACTATCCCCCAACACCACGACCACATCTGTAATAGATCACTTCTAATCAAGTTTGTTTAACACTTCATCAAAATTGAGGTTAGCAGTGGCATCGCCCTCCCGTTAATCCCGTGATCCACTCTATTTTTCTTTGCTTGATAGTTTGAACCTTTTGATTAATCTATTACAACCTTTGACCCTCTCTGTTTCTATCCCACGTAGGTTTTGTAAAATGGATCTAAACTTGTCTCTTAACGACTTCGAGTATCTCGATGAGAGTCTCTTCCTCGATTCATCTTCATCACTTGATTTCGATCAAAACCCTAGCTTCCTCTCTGATCCAACGGAGCATGAGTACTCTCTTCAACCCGATGAAAACGACTCCTCCAATACACTGTTGCGATACGTGACACAGATCCTTATGGAAGAGAGTGTTGGTGACAAGCAGTCCATGTTCTATGATTCATTAGCATTAAGAAAAACAGAAGAGATGTTTCAGCAAGTGATCACAGATTCTAAGGCTGAATCTATGGTTAGTAGTACTAGTGATGCAAGTGGAAGCATAGGGTCGAGTAGTTTACCTGTGAATGAGATTGTTGTCAAGAGTATGTTTAGTGATGCAGAATCAGATTTACAGTTTAGGAGAGGGCTTGAGGAAGCTAGGAAGTTTCTTCCTAACAGTGACCAATGGGTGTTTAATCTAGAGAGACCCGGTTCGGTTAAGAAGAGTCATGAAAGAGAGGTTCTTGATCTTGAGGAAGTTAGGAGTAGTAAGCAGTCTGCAACGAATGTTGAAGATGTTGAGGTTACTGATACGTTTGATAAGGTTCTTCTTCTTGATGGTGAATGTGATCCGCAAACATTGTCAGAGAACAAGACTCAAGAAACACTGAACAACAAGAAGAAGAACAAGACCAAGACCAAGAAGAAGAAGAGTCAGGTTGTTGATTTTCGGACACCTCTCACTCACTGTGCACAAGCTATCTCCACAGGGGACAAAACCACAGCTCTTGATTTGTTATTACAGATAAGGAAAAACTCGTCTCCTCTCGGTGACGCCTCTCAGAGACTAGCTCACTGTTTCGCCAATGCACTTGAGGCGCGTCTACAAGGAAGCACTGGTCCTGTGATCCAGACTTATTACAATGCTTTAACCTCGTTGAAAGAGACAGCTTCAGACATACTAAAAGCCTACAGAGTTTACCTCTCTTCGTCTCCCTTTGTCATCTTGATGTACTTCTTCTCCTTCAGGATGATTCTTGACGCTGCTAAAGACGCTAAGGTTCTTCACATAGTTGACTTTGGGATCCTCTACGGGTTTCAATGGCCTATGTTTATCCAGTACTTGTCGGGGCGTAAAGACGTGCCTAGGAAGCTAAGGATTACTGGTATAGAGCTGCCTCAACGAGGGCTACGTCCTGCTGAACGTATAGAGGAGACAGGAAGGAGATTGGCTGAGTATAGTAAACGGTTTAACGTGCCTTTTGAGTACAAAGCCATAGCGTCTCAGCACTGGGAAACCATACGGATAGATGAGTTTGACATCAGACCGGACGAGGTTTTAGCTGTTAATGCTGGTTTAAGATTCAAGACTCTTCAAGATGAGACAGGTGGTGAAGAGACTTGTCCTAGAGACGCTGTTCTGAAGCTGATAAGGAAGATGAACCCTGATGTTTTTGTCCATGCCATTGTCAACGGTTCATTCAACGCACCGTTCTTCATATCCCGGTTTAAAGAAGCGGTTTATCATTACCATGCTCTGTTTGATATGTTTGATTCGACGTTGCCTAGGGATAACCAAGAGAGGATTAGGTTTGAGAGGGAGTTTTATGGGAGAGAGGCGATGAATGTGATAGCGTGTGAGGAAGGGGATAGGGTGGAGAGGCCTGAGACGTATAGGCAGTGGCAGGTGAGGATGGTTAGGGCAGGGTTTAAGCAGAAGCCGGTTAAGGCTGAGATGGTTGAGTTGTTTAGGGAGAAGCTGAAGAAGTGGCGTTATCATAAGGACTTTGTGGTTGATGAGAATAGTAAATGGTTGTTGCAAGGATGGAAAGGTCGGACTCTATATGCTTCTTCTTGTTGGGTTCCTGCTTAGTTCCTTTTTTTGTTACACAAGATCATGTAATCTTAGGAATATATGTATCTTATAGGTGTTTAAGATTTTGTTGCTTAAACTGACACTCAATATATATATACACAAGATTTGCTACTTTTTTAAGTGTGAAACTGAATCTGCCATGGATAGGTTTGGTTCTGGTTTGGGATTCGTTAAAGAACCAGCTGATGACACCCATTTAACATTTATTTACTATGTTCCTATCTGATTCATTTTGAGACATGAAGATGAACAAGTATCAGTTAAGACATCTCCTTCCCAGTAGCGAAGGTGGTAACAATGTCTTAATAGAAGAGTGAAAGGATCTTAATAGAAGCACTAACTGAAACCAAAAATATTCATTGCTAACATTGAAGAACGAGAGACTGTTTTTTGTAGTTGTGTTTATTGCATTTCTTAATAAAATTTACAATCGTAACAGTGACCTCACTCTCCTACGTAGGAACCACCTGCGGCTCAAGAGGTGGAGGAGCTCCTTCATCCACCACAGGTGTAACCGTCGTGGCGGACTCCTCCTTCTCACTCTCCTCAAACCCAGACTTGAACCGGTCATAGTTAGTCACCTCGGCCGGTTTAAACGGACGTTCACCCAAAACTTTCAAAAGATCATCCTGATGCAGCACTTCCTTCTCCAGTAAAAGCTCAGCGATCTCAGCCACTTTCTCTTTGTGTGTCTCTATCAGCTCCACTGTCTTCTCATAAGCTTTCCCCACCCATTCCCTTACTTCCTCGTCTATGATCGCACCCGTTTTGTTGCTGTACGGTTTATTGAAGTCGTATCCATCATCCCTTGGTGGAAACGAGAGCAGACCAACCTTGTCACTGAAACCGTACACAGCTACTTGGCGTATGTCATCTTTGTAACTTTCTCTAGATCGTTTTGTGCACCGGTCGAGATCTTTCCTATCAATACCTGAAAAGGACAAGAACACTTGAAACATCTTGTAACATGTAACAAGATTATTACTAGGTAGCAGTTAAGTTACCTGCTCAGCTGCACGGCCACCAAGGGTCATGCAAGTCATGTCAAAGAGTTGTTCTTTGGTCATGAGAAGGTTTTCATTTGGAACGTACTGCGCAAACCCGAGTGCTGCTGTTCCACGTGGCACGATAGTCACCTTCAGCAATGGCTCCGCATGTTCCAGGAACCAACCAGCAACGGCGTGACCGGATTCATGATATGCAACTGTACGACGCTCCAGTTTACTTATCACCTGTTCACAATCAAAAACATTCAGAAACAGGACATATGTTTCAAAAGTATTGTCTGAAAAAAGGAAACTTACCCTGTTCTTCTTCTCAAGACCACCAATGACACGATCAATAGCAGATTCAAAGTGTGCCATAGTGACAGTAGCTCCTTCATGTCTAGCAGCAATAAGAGCCGCTTCGTTACAGACATTGGCAATGTCAGCACCAGCAAAACCAGGAGTGAGAGCTGCAAGTCTCTGAGAGTAATAAGAAGGCTCGTGATCAGTTTGATCTTCTTCAAGTAAATCTGGAATATCTGATCACGGCCCTTGATATCCGGTTTATCAATGGTTATCTGACGATCAAACCGGCCAGGACGTAACAAAGCTTTATCCAAAATATCCGGTCTGTTGGTCCCAGCAAGAACCACAACTCCAGCTGTTGTACCAAACCCATCCATCTCAACTAGCAACTGATTCAAAGTGCTCTCACGCTCATCGTTACCACCTAAACCTCCACGTCCTCTTGCTCGACCAATGGCATCGATCTCGTCTATAAAGATAATGCTCGGTGCAGCTTGTCTAGCTTCTTGGAACAAGTTTCTCACCCTCGAAGGTCCAACACCAACAAACATCTCCATGAAGTCTGAACCGGATATAGACAGAAACGGCACACCTGATTCTCCAGCAGTAGCTTTGGCTAAAAGGGTCTTACCGGTTCCAGGAGGACCGACTAAAAGTGCACCTTTTGGGATCTTAGCACCCAAGTCTTCGTACTTTTTAGGGTTCTTGAGGAAATGTACAAACTCCATGATCTCTTGTTTAGCCTCCTCACATCCAGCAACATCCTTAAAGTAAATCTTGTTCTTGGAGTTTTTATCAGCTCTTGTTATTGTGGCTTTACCTATATTGAAGATTCCACGACCATTCTTTCCACCGGTTCCTCCTACACCTAACCCGCCTTGCATCCTCCTAGCCCCATAGACAAGAGTACCCAAGAGCAGTAGAGTCGGTGCAAACCTCAGAAACTCTTGAAACCAGACCATTTCAGTGGTGTATGTGACGGGAACAAACTCGTGAGGATCAATGCCTAACGCTTCTTGAGCTTCTTCGAGTTTCTCCTCAAAAGAGTCGACACTGCCGATATTGAAGTAGTACTTATACTGACCACCAGTTCTCTTAACAGGAATACCTTGCGCATTGCCGTTTCCTTGAATAACAACATCTTGAGTTGTTTGTTGGTCTCTCGGGGTGCTCCTCACGTAGACTTTGGCTACTGATTTGTTTGAAACATCTATATGGTCAACTAGACCGGGCTCGAGAAGCTTGTTTTTGAACTCCTGGAAACTAATCTGAAGTAAACAGGTAAAGCACGGTATATTAGTGAAAAGCATACGCAATTCCATAGACATCATGATATTAGTAGCGAGATACAAGAATGTCACAAAGTTTAGACTAGATATGCTTGCCTGTTGCTGGTCTCCAGAGCCAAATGAGAAAGAAGAAAGGAAAATGGCAAGAGCCAGCAGTGGAATCAGCAAATTTTGGAAACGATTCGCAAACATATCTCCCAGGTTTTCGTTTTCATTCTTGTCTGAACCCTCTGTATTGCAACAAAAACATGTTTTAACGTATTAGAATCCTTCAGTAGCACCAACAGCTCTCAAACAAGAAAAGTGAAAGAATAAAACAGATGCTCTTTTCCAGATAATTGTAAAAAGCTAGAATCCAGACTGCGTTAAGCAGATAGAAATGGTGCAAAGTTTAAAATCCATTTAGCCTCAAAACAATCAATAGATCTCCATATTCCCAACACATTAGTAAATAGTCACAGGGGATTAACAAGGAACGTCTCAGATCATGCAGCATAAAAATTAGTAACACTCTTCTTGTCGATGAACCAAGCATCTTATTGAGTAAACAGTTAACAAATTCAACAATCCACACATCTATTCACTTTCCTCCGCAAACCAAAAGCTCATCATTTAAGTTTCGATAAACAATCAACAATAATAAAGCTCAAAGCTTTTCCTACTATAACCTATAAAGCTTTCTCACACAATCAAGCTCATCCTTACTGATACTAAAATGTAAAACCAAAAACACTCTAGGAAAGATTCAAAAATCCCACAAACGAAACGAAATGTGTCTATTCACTTCACTTTGCAAACGCGGTTGTGTAAGGTTATATCCACATTTCAAAAAATGAGAAAAAGGAATATGTTAAGAGTTAAGAATCCGGAAACGCCAAGATCTCTTGTCCTTAGTTGGAAGAAAACCCGCCACACTCACAACCAAGAGAAAGCTCAAAGCTTTGTCCTAACACCCAAAGCAAAACATTAATCACTAAATAGAAATGACGGAGATTCACCTTTAGAATCAGATTTCTGATCATTCTTTGGTTCTTGCTTGGGAGCTTTAGGAAAGTAGTTCTCATAATCTGCAATGCATACAGAAACGAATTTGATTCACTTAGAAACCATTAAACCTAAACAAAAACTTGAGCTTTTATGCAAAAACATACTCTTCTTCTTGGGAGCTTCATCTGAAAAGAACCTACGAAGTCTTGGATTAGCCAAAACACCAATCAAATCATTATCCACAAGTCCCTTTCTCCCAGTCAACGAAGCAAAGTGCCGACTCAAGAACCCTAATCCACCACCTTCCACTTGATTCACCGACGCCGCCTCAATACCCGGCGGAGAAATCAGCCTCGCCGATCTCACACCACCACCGTACAAAAACCCCTAATGGAATCAAGCAAACAATCAAGAGAGGGTCAAAAACACAAAACCAAAGACGAGTCTGAGAAGAAATCGAAAACAGACCCTTGAACGAGAGACGGAGGAGGAGCGACCAAGCTTGGAGAAGAACATCATCATTTGAGAAAAGTCACTACGAGCAGAACGGGTTTCGCATAATAGTTTAGAAGAAATGGTCGAAGATCTGAAGATAAGAAAAGGGGATTAGGGTTTCTGAGAAATAAAGTTTGGGTTTTTAATATAATATTTAATTTTTGATGGAGAGAGAAAGAGAGAGAGTTAGTTTTATGAACTGCTTGGCAGACAAGACATGTACGCGTTCTGTTTTTTCTTTTCTTTTCTTTGGTTAATTGTTGCTGGTTCTGTCTGTCGAATGGATTATCTTGAACCGGTTTTTCGTTTCTAGAATCAACTAAACCGGTTGTTGGTTTTCCAATTCTCAAACCGATTTCCAAAGAGAAGTTCGGTGTTTGTTTGGTTCATGGGAGGCTTTATAGGCTTTATTCTCTGATACTTGAGGGCGCATTTTACACATATTGGGCCTTTCAACTTAATATGGGCTTATCTTTTGTCCGTCTAAACAGATGTTTCTTCTTTCCAAAATACTAATCATATTAAAACATCCAATTTTCCAATCTTTCTAGTTGAAACGCAACCATATGCATAGAGGATAATTAGGATTGCAAACTAGAAACTCAAAAACCTCATCGTTTCTATGTTTCTCAATCTACCATGCACATTTATGTACTTAGGGCGTATAAGTACATAACTGGTATAATTGCATCGGTTGCGGGCGTTTGCGGATACGAGTAATTGTAGCTTCAGTGTTATTAAGATATTTTGACGACTAGTATAATGGTTAAAAATTATTACGCTTGCAGAATACTTATGATTAATTAATGGGCAAATCTCTCAAATAGCCTCTTTTGAAGTTTTTATCACAAAAATAGACATTGAAAGAAAAAATGACCAAAATAGACCATTTTTATTTTGAAAATTTAAATATTTTTAATTTTTAAACCTCAACTCCAAAACCCCCACCCCATAACTCTAAACCCTAAGTTTGGATTAGTTAACCCAAATGTATAAATATATATTTACATCCTTTAATAATGTCTATTTTGGTCAATTTTCTCTTTGGGTGTTATTTTTTGGACAAAAACTTTTTTAGGTCTATTTTGGTCTTTATCTCTTAATTAATTACCAACTGCAACAGTGGTTAAATAATAAATTAATAAAATTTACATTTTATATAATTCTAAAAAATATTAAAAATCATATTACTATAATAAATATAAAAAATATATTTATAAACTTATACTATTCAATTTTTAAAAATTATATAAATATTTTTGTTTCAATTTTTATAATATAAATTAAAAAATAATATTTTTTTTGTTATTTCAATTTAAAATTTAAATTGAATATTATTTTTGTATATTTATATGGCTTTAGAAAAAATATTTTTTGTATCATCTCGCAATCGGCTGCAACTGCAAACGTTAACTGAAATCAACTTTTAGATTTTAGAGGTTTATAACAGTTTGAAACGATTTACATCATTTTATGATTGTTGCAAAACGCTAGAAACCAGTTATGTCATTAGTCGATAATCTTATTCATTTGGTTAAGTTTAATTCACATACGTATATCTCTTTTTGAACCTTTTGGGTTCGAAGTAAATCAAAATTAAATCATCTCAACATAATGTATCCACTTATAAGATTGCACTAGCATTTGACCCGCGAATCCGCGCTGGTGTTATTTTTATAAATGTCAAATATTTTAAGCAATTTGTTTGATATAACTGTATATATGAATTAAACTTAATATTCGATATCCGTTATCCGATTTGGGATCCTATCCGCTTCAAAAAACGATATTCGGGGATCCTAATAGTGATTTTACGGATTCGACTGATCCAAGTACGAATTCAGATAGTAAAATTTAGGTCTGAATATCTGGATCTGGATATTAAATATTTAAAATTTAATTATAGTTATCTATGTATATTATATATACTTTTATATAAAATAAATAAAATTTTAATTTTAAATTTGAATTCTTTTAAAGATTTTTAAAATAATAATTTTAAATAGACTAATAAATGGTTAATATTTAGGTTTTTAATTAAAGAACAGGTCCAAATATCCCTGTGTATTCGGATTTTAGTCCTAATATCTTAACCCCGAATATTCAGATCCGGATAACAATTTTACGACTCCAACGAATACATATATGAATCCATATATCCTAAAATACCTCGGAAACTCGATATGTCCTAGACATAACTGTGTATATGTATTATATGGTGATTGAAAATTTTAAATTTATAATTACATAAATTATTTTTATTAGATATATCGTACAAATGAATAATATATTTTATTTGTTGTATATATAACCATTTATAATAAATATTAGTATGTATTTTAGTTACTAAATTGTTATAGAAAATTACATGATTTTGTTATTTTAAATGAATAAGTTCAAATTATATCGAAAATTATTGACATTATTAGCTTTTTTATAGTTCAAATATAGTTGGTTAGCTTATATGAATATGAATAAAAAATAAAAATAATTTAATTCTATATATATATATAAAACACATATATATTTTTCAATGATAAATTTTGTTAATGGACTTAGCCCAAATTTATTTTTTTTTCTTGTTAATAATCAATGTTTAGATGTTTGGATACAAAGATAGTATCAATGGCATTTCTTGTAAATATTAGGTAAAATCAAGGGTTATTTCTTATTTGTACTTCAGTTTTAATAGATTAGATATATACATTTGTACACATAGTCACTTGAGGTTCAATTCATCCCCTAACCTACTATCATATTCAGCTCATCCTCTGCGAATTTTTTCACATATGCATTTTCTACAAAATGCGAGATCGAAAAAATTATTTCATTTCTGTAGATAGCTATTATGTTTTATACCAAACCTGACCAAATTACTTAAAGGATAAAACAAAGAATATATTAGATCAGAAGATGAAGTAAAAATGGATAGCATAAAGTTCCAAGGTACATACGCAAGCTGACTGCTGCCAACTTTGAAATTTATTAAATGCGAATATGAATTTTTTTCTGATTCCTTCAACCACACCCGTTAATGCACAGCTGACAGTTGGAATATATGGTTGCTGCTGCATCACGTAATACCACAGTTTTCACGGCAAGAGATGTGGACATGTGGTTAGTAGACGTCAACTACTCACTACAAGAAAACATCGTTATTCTGAGAGACATACCGAGGGAAACTGAGTTCCTCGGAATTTTCTGATGAAAAACCGAGGAAATACCGAGGAAAGAAAAAAATGTGGTTTCCTCGGAATTTTCTCGGAATTTTCCAAGGAAATTCCGAGGAAGACCCAGTTTCTCGGAATTTTCCGAGGGAATACCGAGGGAAACAAGGTTCGTCGGAAAAAACCGACGGTTATTTCAAAAATTCTGAGGACTTTTGTAGCCGTTAGAGAGCCGTTGTGGGGATTTTAAAAAATTCCGAGGAAATTCCGAGGAAGTGTCGGTTCTCCTCGGAATTTCCTCGGAATATCCTCAGTATGTCGGCAGGATTTCATCTATAAATTTAGCCACCACTCTTCCTCTTCATTCCACTCCATTTCTTCTTCTTCCCTCCTACTATCACGAATTTGGTTTCAAAAAAACATGTCTTCTTCAAATTATTTTCGTTCTTGGATCGATCGACCTCATTTGGATCCGGACACGAGATTGCTTACGGAAGAATACCAACGAGGTATAAACCGAATTCATGGGGTTAGTTCGCCGTCAACCGGAAGCAGAAACAGGTAAGTTAAGATGTCCTTGCTCTAATTGTAAAAAATAGAAAGGTTATTAAAGAGTTGGATATTTGGACTCATCTATATTTGAGTGGGTTTACACGAAGTTACAAAATTTGGTATCATCATGGGGAAACTAATTATGAACTTTGGTAGTAGTAGCGAACCTCAGCCGGCCGTTTGTTCGGTTTGGGTCGTCGGTCCCGGTCGGTTCCGTCTTCTGCTGCACCACCGCCATTTGTTGATCCAGAAGTACTAATGGGTCAGTTGCAAGATAAAGATGATCGAATATCTGCTTTGGAGACTCAGATGGCGACTCAACAGGCGGGCTTTGAGGCACAGAGGAGGCTGAACGAGCAAATGATGGAGATGATGAGGAGTTGCACCCGAACGAGGTGTTCCCGAGCATGCCAGACCCGAATTCCCAAAACCCGTAGTTTTTTTTTTAAACTCTGAATGTTTTATTTTTATTTGTATGACTTTGAATTTTATATAATATGTTTTTTAATTTTAATTTTAATTTTATATTTTGAATTTAAATTTCAAAAAATTAATTTTTTTTAAAAAAATATTCTTTTGGGATATTCCGAGGAACAGAGTCCCTCGGAAAATTTCGAGGAACATTTCCCTCGGAATATACTGAGGAACTTGTCCCTCGGAATTTTCCGAGGGACCTATTCCCTCGGAATTAGTCCCTCGGAATATACCGAGGGAAATGTTCCTCGGAATTTTCCGAGGACTTTTCCGACGAACTGCCGTCCTCATAGTTTCCTCGGAATATTGTTTCCTCGGAATTCCGTCAGAAGTTTCCGAGGAAATTCCGAGGGAAAATGAAATTCCGAGGAGTTTTTTCCGAAGACATATTTCCTCGGTATTTCGTCGGAATACCTTTATTCCGACGACATACCGACGATTTCGGCCCTCGGAATAAGCCTGTTTTCTTGTAGTGACTTTGGGTTAAGTCATGCTCTTTGGTAGCAAACAACCCTAGGAAATGAAATGGCATCATACCAAAACGCAACTGCAAATTAATAGTAATGTTAAAAGTGTCCTGAAATTATTTGTAGTTTTACTCTAATGAATGATAAGATATATGACTTTGAAAACTTTTGACTGTTTCTAAAAGTTGGCTGTTAAAATTTGACTGTTAAATAATAATTGTGGGCTTTAGAAATATTAAAAAGTATAAATTGTGACTTTAAGGAAACAACTTACGGTAATGTTCAAAAAGAAAACAAAAACAACTTACGTTAAATGTAAAACTAATTATTATGGTTTTGAGATTTTTAAAGAGAATCTTTCAAGACTTTGGAGAAGCTGAAGCCTCATTGGAAAAACACACACTTTAAAAGCTTTAAAATTAAGTAAAAGGTCTCTAAAGCCAAACCCTGATCGGAGCTTAACAATCGTATAAATATTTAAAATTTGTATATAATATTCTGTAGGGAATCGCATAAGTTTTTCTTTTTTATGTGAAGTGTGTCATCATTAATATACATGTTCTTAAGACTTCTAGCTAGGACATTCAGGAACAAATCTAAGTCTTTTCTTTTTAATAATTCAGGATATCCGACAGGCCAAGACACAACGACTAATCTTTTAGGGTTTTGACGCCATACAAATCCAGTTGCTCGCAATATAAATAGATGTTCATGTGATTACACAAGTGCGTAAATGTGAGTTTAGTTGGTTTAGAACCCGGAATGCTTAGCACCTTTCCAAACTCGCCGTACCACTTGACTACGCTTGTATGGTTTACAAAATAAATTGAGATATAAGGTACGTTTACTATATGCTAATCTTTATTTTGGATTTCCTTTATTTAGAGTCTTATATGGAACCTCTGGGATTGATAGTAGTTGCATCCATCCAATCTACCGTTTCTTTCTTTCTTGTATGCCTAAGGTTAGAGTAAGAGGACTTTTTCCCCAGAAAGGTATTATGTTATATAGAGATGGATTTGTACTTCCAAGAGAATTGTAGGAGACTGTTTAGTTGTTCTATACATGTTAACCCTCAGAGAGTAGACTGATACAGTAGATAAGGTTATTTTGTTTCAATATTTTAATTATTACTAAAAGGGTTACTGACCATCATCAACGAAATTATCTGTATACATATTTAATTTTTTAATTATTAAAGCGTGCTCTTTGAATCATACATTTGACAAATCGTTGACAATATATATGGAAGAAATAAAACCATACGTACATGTCTGATGTCTCCCTGATAGACAATCTATGTGAACTTAGGATCTAGCCTAAATTCACTATGAAATATCTCTTCATTTATCATTTCTGGCGATGGACTATCTAATATATAATAGATTGGAACGTTTACGTATTAAGAAAGTGTATGTTTTTGAAATACGCATCTCATTAAACTGATTTGGTTGTAAGATATAGGTCAAAACTGAAAAGTTTCGGTTACTTCACGTATCTAATCCAAAGGAATATCTTGCTACTTACCAGAGCTCTCTTTGTACACGTTTTAGTCGTCTCACATCAAACCTTCTCCTATTTTTCTCAGAAACAAAAACATTGTGAGAGATAGTTCCAAAAAAAAAATCATGTGAAAATTTTTGAGGTAGGGTTTGGAGGGAGACAAAAGGGATAAGAAAGGGTTGGAGCATGTTAAATCTCTGTCTACCAGACCCTCGCAATATATCCATGAGACTCTTTAGTTTGGACCAATGTGGAATCATTTCACTCTGAACAAATCTCTGACTTGGACAAAGACAATTCGAGGACAGTGAATTAGATTTCATTTTAATCGATCTTTTCGTTTATGGATATCTAGAGTTCCACGTAAGATTAGTTACAAGGTGTGTTAGGCGGAGTCGTCGCATGCACGTACCCAACTATGGACACCTGGCCATTCGTTTTATCACGAGACTAGAGTATTGTATGTGTTGTCTCCCTTCCATGGTTCAAAGCTTCCGCGTTTGTTACATGATTATCTAATCTAGTTCGTTAATGTAAAATTTTTTAGTTTTAATATAAACTCGATTACGTATTCAATATGACTTATACATATTTATAAGTCGTTGATATTAATATACGATTCATTAACATTTTGACAACTAAATAAACAGAATACATACGTTTGCTTATGTACAAAACAATTGTGACCACATCACTCTTTATGTCTGAACGGAATCTTAAAATAAGGATCCGATATTATTGCATTGTAGAAAAATGAACTAGAAAAAAACCACACATCAGTTTCAGACATGTAAAATAATTAGGATCCGAGAGAGGGCAGATCCAAAAAACATTACGAAGTCTTTGGATGCATTGAAGCCAAATCTTTGTCCAGACAGTTAATTTTAAATTTGCTTGATCACCATTTGCTATATATAATCCAAATTTGCGTTTGTCTCGGATTCCGAATTTAACCAAAAAAATAGTTCAACGAAACTGTCACAACACCAATAAGCTAGCTGGAAATGTATAATAGTCAATCGATAGAATTAGGACTGGTCATGAAATTTTGGGAGTTTTAGGCGATTTAATAAGAATTTTAATAATTATTTTTTTTTGTAAAATTTAGATCTTATGTCTATGTAATTTTCTTGGAAAAAATAGAGCAAAAGGTGAATGTTTCTTTCGGCTTTGTCCCGGATAGAGTTCAAAGTCTTCTAAGCAAAATAATTTTTCATTAAAATGCAAACTTTACATAAGAGGGGAATAATTCATTTACAGAAGAAAAACGGGCCAAATTGGAGGCCAATTTTAAAATGAGATGGATGTAAACCTTAAAGGAAAAAAAAATTATCTACTGGTAGAGGAACTAAAGCATGAGTTATTAGATTAATAGAAATAAAAACTCCAATTATGCCTTAGGCTTAAATTGGAGTCACTCTTATTGGTAAACCCTTCTTGGGCACAGGGAAAGGACCATATTGTATCCCTTCCTCGCCTCCTTCCACTTCCCCATCTGCAAGTTAACACCAAAACTTCATTAACTACCAATCATCAGTAACTTCTCGAATAATAAGAATTGTACATTTTAAATCATTTAATATTTAACGAGATTCACGTCTTCTGTGCTGGACCATACATAGAGTACGTACTAATTTGCCTGGTCGCCGATTCACATGTTGTGAAAATTATTTGGGATACTACTAATTGTTGTTATCAACAAATATCTACTCAATAGAAACAAAATCTAAGATCGATTCTTATGCTAAGTTAGATCCCATTTACAGCTGCGATCTCTTTCAAACTTTACCATCACAAGTTTTTTTTTCCTCGACTTTGGTCCCATTGACCCTCTATCATCACAAGTTCAACTAAACATCTTCAATGAAACACGTAGTTAAAGTTCAAGAATAATTTTCTTTATAATGACATCATGAAGTGTTGACGTCTTACAAATGTATGAAGTCTAGTTTATTGACGATATTCAGGATGTACATGAAAATGTAGAATACAATGAATTATTATAGGGATCATATTAAAGGAAAAAATATCTCATTCATTTAACAAAATAAAAAATTAAAATGAACCTCGTGCATTTCTTAATGTTTTGGAGTAGAATAAGTTTCCAACAATTTATCCTTTCTCTATCTAGCCAACGGCATAAGTAAGACTATTTTTCTATTTTTATTTACTGTAACTGGTGATATATGTAAGGAATATTTTTTTTCATTTTATATAGCTTATAATTATCAATTTTTATTAAAATATTACTATTATTTAATATATTTGGTACCAAATAAATTAGATTTGAACAATTATAGGAAAGCAATAAAATTACCTGAAAGAGGTAATGAGGTGGTGAAGTAGGATAAGCATCTCAAGTTTAGCCAGCTCACTTCCTGGGCATGAGTGCACGCCATTCCCAAATGGCATGAACGTGTAAGGTTTTAGCGGCACCTGTCGACATTACAAGATATCATCTACATGCAATGTAATTCCAAAGTCCCTTGTATACTTGACTAAACCCTAGATTTGACATTGAGTTCGATAGACGTTTTAACTCTTCATACAGTTTTCTATCTTTCGACAATGATTTGTTGGTGAAAAACGAACCATATATTAACATAGGATTAGTTTAAAAGTCATCGTCCCATGTCTCTTGGTCGCCTTATCTACCATATATTATACATAGTCGATAATTTTATTCTTTGGATAGATCATGTGATTCATAGGAGTGTATACCTCGAATCTTGAAGGATCGAATTTTTCGGGTTCAGGGAAAAAATCAGGAGAGTGATGGATCCTTCGGAACAGAGGAAGAACCTTCCAACCTTTTGGGATCAAGTAGCCATCATATTCGACGTCTTGTACAGCTTCTCTAAACGTAAATGACAATACACTTGCTGCTCTTAGTGTCTCTTGAATCACCTATCAAAGACGTATCAATACCATTAATTGATTATTGGAGAAATTTCAATTATATCACAAGTTTAATACCATTTTTTTAAATTTACCAAATGACTATTTTCAAAATATACAAAAAAATACTAAACTAATTTTTTTAAATATTTATAAAACATTAATTCAATCTTGACTCTTTAAAAATCATAACCAATAAACTAAATGTTAACCAAAATATTAATATATTTTAATTTATCATATTTTAAAAAAAATATATTTAATTATGATATTATAAAAATTTCTCTTGATTATTTTAAATATAGTGAATAACTGTTTAAGATATCAAAATGGGATAGTACCCTTGTGGTCAGTGGCATTTTTCTTGTATCCTCCCACGATATTCTTCTGTTTTCTTCCTTTATTTTCTGTTGAATGCAGACTTGTTCCCTCTATTAAAATTTTGAAATATATGTAAATATATATCAAACCAATATATTATACATTTGAATATGCAAAGTGCTGCATGCGGCTGATATTAAGAAAGAAGACAAAGGTGATACAGTATTTAAAAGAAAAAAAAAACTCAAAAACTCTTTGCTGCAATTATACATTTTGTTATATACGAGATCTAATACATTTCTATAATATCTCTAACATGTAAATCACAAACTTAAAAGGAAAAAAAAAAATGTTGCTTACGGAGACTTCTTGGAGGAATTTGGGTGGTCGTGTAAGTACTTGAGAAGCCAAGTTAAGACAGAAGCGGTGGTGTCAGTTGCGGCGAAGATAACGCCGATGATGTTATCAGCGATCTGTGAATCGCTCAAACCGTTTGCGTTTCTGATCCTTGGCACCAAGAAGTACTCCCAATAGTCCTCCTCCTTCTCTCCCACTTTCTCTTCTCTTTTGTATCACTCTCGTTAATTCCTCGCTTAATTCCCTCCTTGCCTTCATGACAAAATGATATAACCCTAATTAATTAATACTATTCCCCGTTAATTATCTGAAATTTTCAGTCAATTAGAACAACATTAATTAATGGCTTTGTCTTCATGTTTTGTGAAAAGAATCTAATCTATGTCGAATAATATCTCACACGTGTGGTCCCCAAAAAACCAAAGTATACAAATTTGTTGTTTCTATTCTTAGTTTGTGGTATATTACAATTCTACGTAGACCACGTTGTCGTACAACTTCCCTTAAACAATTGATGTAAAGAATCATCTCTATCTATAACGATCACGAGCTCGATATCTTATAACATATATTATATATATATACATAGTTGAACATCTTATGATTATACCTTCATGGATTTATGAAAAAGTGTGCCAGGTAGATCGAGAGGCATGGAGTTGTAACCCTTCTCGAGACGTTGATAGAGAAGCTTAATAGCTTCAATTTCAGTGGGCTCCTCTTTGTCCCCAAACGCTGACATGATCGCCACATCAAATGCATACTACATTCACAAATCCAGTTCTTCTTAAATCTGGTATTCTATGCAGATTTTGATTAACACATGCATAATTTAATGATTTTTTTTTTTGAAATAAAGTAGTTATGGGCCGAAGCATAATTTCTTTCGACCAGGGATAAGAACCAGTTGTATAACACCTCTACTCTTTGGGAATAAGGTTTTATCTGTTCCTATCATAATTTTTATATTAAGTTTCAAAACGGATTTTTATTTTATTTTTAAACTCTTTAAGATTTTGTATTCTTTATAAAGTGGACCCTGAAAAATATTCCAAATCTCGTTTTCTTGACCTTAACCATAAGCATACAGTTCTTTTTAACTTATATATATATATATATAATATAAAATGAGGCCCGCAAAGTTTGGAAACTTATGTCAATATTTCTTTTGGATTGCCTCAAAGACATCCATATGCATATAACCCATAATATAGCAAAGAGACATACTCGTTTCATGTGTTCAAGGGTGTTGATGGACTTTTCGGATGTCCAGGAGGAGAGGATTTGTAAGACGAGGAGCTCGATGTGAGAGATGGTTGGTCGGAGATTAGACGGCATGAAGGAAGATTGAACGAGCCGCTTAAGAGTGGAATGGTAAGGACCTTGGTGGAAGAAGAGAGCCTCTGGTCCAATCATACGCTCTTTGCTAGGAGGATAAGTTGGCTTGAACATATGTGCTTTGCTTACTAACACCATTCGAGCTGCCTCTGGACTGCTTATCATCACACATGGACATCCCAATATGTGTGTCTTGAATATCTCTCCATATCTGCGGATACCCTTTGTCATTTAAAACACTCATAGTAGCTAACTAGAAATGTAATCCCAAAGCAAATCATGGGTTGCAATTAACAATGTGACCCTTGAAAACAAAGATTTGACATATAAGAAATGTGGATTTGTTGGTAACAACAAAAGGTATGATTAGAACAAATTGATAGTTTATCCCTCTTCCGTGTCACAAAAGAGGATCAATATTTTTACCGAAGAACTTTTAGGATACAAACTAAAATGACTAATGAACCTAAAAATAATATACACAACTCATGTAAGAGCAAAAGAAAAAGAATACTTGTTTTGGCGAGTGGCAAGAAAGAATTGGGATTCTCAGTGTAGAGGCGGAGTGTCTCTCCGATGTAAGGCCAACCCATGGAACCGGGAGGTAGCTTTCGTCTTTGCTTTTTCTGGTGCAACCACCATTGAAGTAGCACCACTAGTACTATAGTTATTATGATCAAATCAGCATAAACAAATGAGAAGAAAATTGAAGAAGATGACGATATAATTTGCATTATTCAAATGATTATGAGTTGTATGTGTTGCTTCTTGTTAGTGACTTATGCCTGAGAGTATTGAAGGGATTTATATAGAGCTAGTTGAGGTGGCAAGGTACTTCATTCGTGACCTTTCATTTTTTCATAGATTTATAAATATATATTTTAGCAATTATATTCATGTTAAATACAAATGCCGCCATGGAATATAGCTAATATATACGAGTCATTTTGTTTGCTATGCCGTATCTTCACCTGTAAGGTATTTATTTAATTTTTTATCGCAAATTATTCAAGTTTGCTGACGGTTCTTTGGTCCAATAAACAGAAACTTGAATCTGCAGATAAGCTGCAAAATATAATATCATAGAAGATTTTATGTTTCTTTAGTTAGAAAAAGAGTATAAGTTTCTCTAAACACAGTTTGACCGAAATCTTTTTTTTCTCTAAACACAAATGATTTGACTTTTTCTGTTATTATTTTTCTATAGATATAGATATTTTAGTGCACAAAGTTTCCGCGCAATATTCTTAGTGTTATATATGTTTTTCTTTCTACTTGTGGTTATAGTTCTCTTGATTTGTTGTATCTTTGGATGATATACAATTAGTTTTAGGATTATATTATATTTTTGTGATACCCAAAAACATGTACGGAACATAAAATAATTTGTGTAAATTCATTTGTGTTTGTGTATTTGGCTAACCCCACACTACACTTTAGTGACCACAAAAAAAAACAAAGACTAACATTCAAAATTTTCTTTAAGATAAATGGGATCCACCGAAAATGTTGTATGGTTGAGTTCTCTTGTTAGCAGGAAAAAAATCTAGCAAAGCTAGAACATTTTATTTTGTATTGGAAAATGTTAAAATTTCTATTAATTAGTCATATACTAAGTTTTTTTTTCCATTTATGTTTTTGGAGAAGTAATCGTTTTTTGGTTCGATGTGATAGTTGGTTTCTACGTTATGTACAATATTTATGTTAAGCTAAAAATTTGAAAATGCACCCAATATTAAAAATGATTAAATAAGAATTTACTCAATTTAAAAAATGATTAAATAAGAATTTACTCAATTTAAAAAAATTCATATAAACATCTCAGCTTTAGAGAGATAAATCATCTTTCTTAACAAACCCAATCTTTTAAAAATGATTAAATAAGAATTTACCCAATATTAAAAATGCACCCAATATTAAAAATGATTAAATAAGAATTTACTCAATTTAAAAAAAATCATATAAACATCTCTGCTTTAGAGAGATAAATCATCTTTCTTAACAAACCCAATCTTTTAAGCGGTTGAGAAAACAAATTTGTTTGTTTATAACTTTTGATATTTTAATTGAACTTTTATTTCCCTTAAGTTAGATTTTATAGTTTCGATCGGCGAATTTTTGTGGTGTTTCAAACCAAACTCAGACTGTTCTTGATGTTTTATCATACTAAGTTTCTGGTTTTGGTATAAATTATAAAGTTCTGATCTTTATAATTAGATTTCAGTATTATTTCTCTTTCTTAGCTAATTTAAAATCCCGTTTGATCTTCGAGGCTTCAGATTCTTTTCACTAGACATGTTTTGTGTCTTTATCTAATCAAGAATCATTCTTCTCTTATAGTTGTAAGTGAAGTCTCTTTAATGATAAAGAATGGAGATTATAAATGAAGTGGTCTGAGCTGCTTCAAAATCAGATAAGTCGAAGGAAGATGTTTCGGCAAGGCTTTAACTTCTCATAATATTCTAATTATGGTGATTTGATCAAGAGCTTCTTTGGATCTACAGTGATAAAGAGAAGGAGGAGCAAGCAAGCAAATCGAGCTAGGCAGGAAGAGACCGGTGGTTCTTGGTTCGACATGCAGCCGTCAAAGGCATCTGTCCCTTTTTGCATTTCCAGAAAATTCGAAGCACATGTTAGCCAACATGTACCCTATGTGCAATCAATGAATCATCAACGATTTGGCTTGTAAAGTAGGGTTGGACCTCGTTTGGTTTCACGCTTTTGTAATATGAACAATTCAACTTTATTTGTAATTGAGTCGATGGCCTTTTATGTTTAATGAAAGCAATCGTTAACAAAAAAAATATTCAATTTAAACAATGATCTCAATCAAAGGTATAATGAATAGCAAAACCTTGCGGTTTATTCCATAGGAAACGTTTGAAAATTATTCCCATTAGGTGATGTGAATTGTGAAATATGCAAAGAGAAAAACAAACTGGCGAAATTATACAGCTTGCCTTTACAAAAATATTTTGATCACTCTATAATATTAACGGAAATAATTAAGGGATAATTTGTGAGATAACCATGTAAGAAAATTAACAAACTAGTTATGCTTTGGAAAATGTGTCAATGTGCAACATAAATGGACATTATTCTCTTTTGCAGCGCGTGAAAGTGTGTTATACACTCGTTATAACCAAATTCTATTCTATTTATAATACGAATATAGAGTAGACCATTTAAACAGAAATTCAACCAAGAATATGTTTTTTTAGTTCTATTTACTCTAGGTTTTAATGCAGTTTGCCTAACATCTCAATTAAATAACATATTAATTTGTAAGAGGCATCTATAACTATAAAAATGATTGGCAATAAAGATTACAATTCATGTAACTAATCAAAACTTCTTTTATACACAATACAATGAATATCTAAATACATGGTTAGATTATACGTTAAAATGAACATCTGAAACATGTAGACATTGTGCAAGGAACTGATCATCTATTATACTGCATATCTAGTTGATATGATATAAAAAATAAAAGTTACTATTTTATATAGGGTAACTATATAGTATAGTGTAGAGATAAAGAATAAGAGGAAGATGAAGAAAAAGAGAAAGAAGAGTAGAAATATAAACATGATGACTAGGATGAAAAAAAGAAAAGAAAAAACAATGAAGATGAAAAGAATAAAAAGAAGATAAAAATGTTGTCATATACTATATTATATCGATAAAATAGAATAGTATATTATATTATTTACAAGCAAAAAAAACAAAATATATGTATATACCCTATATATATATGAGAAAAGAAGTATAACATAAAAAATAAATTTTTATATCTCTTTGTGATTTATCTAATTATAAAGATTTTGTATGTGTTATTCTATTTATCATATTTCTATAGAATAGTATGCACATTTCTCTATTTCACCATTACATATGAGAATCAATCAAATATATATTCGTTTTAAAAAATTCAAAATATGTTATGCATAAAAAAAATCTGTATTTTTTATAAGTAAGTTTCAAAGTTAAATAAACATTTTTTGATACTAAAAATAACTTAGTTTAAAGAAGGGGAATTTGAGAAAGGGTATAATGGCAATTAATATAGAAATATATAGAATAGTGATGGATTTTTTTTTCTATGGTTACTTTCTTAATTTAGTTTTTTTTAATGGTTATTGAACTCAATTTCCCAATAATTAAACACTATTGAAAGGGAATATTTTGGGCTACTGACAAAGTTTTAAAATGGCAAGAATATTCGTACTTATAAGTCGTGGAGATCAGTTATCCGGTTTCTTAAAAGATTAGAAATTAATCTAGTTTCGGTCCAATATCTATCTTAATAATAAAAACTACAATATTTAGTAAATTTAGAGATTAAAGTGTTAAGCTTTAAAAGATAACTAGCTTTTGATCCGCGCACCTGCGCGAGTGTTATTTTTATAAATGACAAATATTTTAAACAATTTGTTTGATATAATTGTATATATGACTGGAACTTAATATTCGATATCTGTTATCTGATCCGGGATCCCATCAACTTCGAAAAACGGATATTCGGGATCTTGATAGTGATTTTACGGATTCGACTGATCCACGTACAAATTCAGATATTAGAATTTTAGGTCTGGATATCCGGATTTGGATATTAAATATTTAAAATTTAATTATAGTTATCTATGTATATTATATATATTTTATATAAAATAATTAAAGTTTTAATTTTATTAAATTTTAATAATTTTAAGGCTTTTTAAATAATAATTTTAAATAGACTGAATATATGGTTAATATTTAGTTTTTGATTTATTTTAATTGAAAAAAAACAGACCCAGTTATCCGTGTGTATTCAGATTTTATTCCGAATATCCTAACCCTGAATATCCGGATCCGGATAACAATTTTACGAATCCGACGAATGCATATCAAAATCCGTATATCCTAAAATACCTTGAATATTCGATCCGTCCTAGACCAAATTATGTATATGTATTATATGGTGATTAAAATTTTTGAAATTTATAAATTACATAAGTTATTCTTATTAGATATATATATCGTACACATGAATAATACATTGTATTTGTTTGTATATATAACAATTTATAATTAATATTAGTATGATATTTTAGTCATTAAATTGTTATGGAAAGCTACATGATTTTGTTACTGTAAATGAATAAGTTCAGATTATAATCGAAAATTATTAACATTATTATCCCTTTTATAGTTCAAATATAGTTGAGTAACTTATATGAATATGAATAAAAACAAAATTAATTTAATGATATATATATGTATAATCTGTTTTTATTATAAAAATTGGAAAATACATATAAATTTTTATGAAATCTTCAATTCAAATGATAAAAGTTGTTAATGGACTTAACCAAGATTTATTTTATTATTATTAAGAATTAATGTTTGGATGTTTGGATGCAAGGATAATATTAGTGGCATTCTTTATAAATATTAAGTAAAATTAAGGTTATTTCTTATTTGTATTTCAGTTTTAATAGATTAGATGAATATAAATAACAAAGGCTGCTCTCTTTTTTCACATGGAAGTTTGTTCTCGTAGCCACACCTGACATATATGCTATAACTGTGGCTTGGGCCAGGGCTGTCCCTGAGATGTTGGAGATCATAAGCAATTCAGGAAGGGTTTTATAAAATTTTTTTTTTTTTACAAATTTGGGGGCTTTTCTCTATGTAAAATTTTAAAAAAAAATTGAGGGCCCCTAGGCCAATGTTTCATTTGACTGTACTCCGGACCACCCCTGAGCTTGGCTTGAAATTCAGCCCTGATGAGCAAATAAGCAGCTGAAAAAGGCTCGGTGTATGGGATAAAGAACGTTTTTAGAAAAGTTACCAAAGAACAAACAATCGTTTATATCATTCTCAGTAATTTTAACACTTTTCTCTTCAGATACATTCGATAGCAAATAAAAAATACTTGTGTCTGGTCGTTCGTTGTGGTGAAAGAGTTGCGCAATAAATAAAGTTGGAGGAAACTATGCTGTGCCGTGCGAGAGCTTGTGAGGCCTAAGGCAAACTAAAATATATTTAATTTATAAAATCTAAAATAATTATAATTTAAATTTAAATAATATAGGTTTAAAATAGATTATAAGCATAATATTGTTATAAAATGTTCTTCTATCAAACACCAAAATTTATAAATTTAAAAACAAATATGAATAATATATAAGAATCAATGTGGCTTAAAAAGATTGAAGACAACTATAATGAATAATAAAAACATTAAATTTTATAACATGATAAAATTAATTAAAATTACTTAGATAAAAAGTTAAAAGTGAGAAAAGATGAAAGTTGAACTCAGGTAACTCAGCCCATTATTTAACCACCGTACAATAAAAGAGTTTGTATTTGGGATTGGGACTCTAAAATTATATCTAATCTATTAAAATAAAGTTCTATTTTTTATCTACTTACAAATAATCTAGGCTGAACCATTGCATATTTATTTTTTATTTTGATCTAACTTAATTATTATTAATTATATACACTAGCCTAAAGTAATGAACTAAATAACTAATCTATTGTTTGTAAAAATAATCAATTCAGTTTATATTAACACTAAATTTGAATAACTCTTCAATTATATTTTATTTACTAATATAAAAAGAATTACATATACCTACAAATCTGTATAAATATAAAATTATAGTTTAACCCAAATGCAAGAAATAAATTCTTCAAAAATTTCACCATATACATAATATCTCCTATAGATAGAGTATTAAAATTAGATATATATATATATATATATATATATATGATAAAATAGATATTAATAAGTTACTAGAAATATTTAATGATATAATGGAACATATTATTATTGACTATTCCAACAAACATGTAAAAATCTTTATCAAAAAATAAAACTAATTGAAAAATATAAAACATACTTTAAGTTAGGTTTTGGCCTTGGAATACATATTAGATATTTTGAATTTTGGTTCTAATTTATATCATATCCTAGGTTTCATTCTGGTAAATTTGTAAAAACGGATCAGATTTAAATATAACGTATTGATGATGGTTCTAATTTGTACCACATCCTAAAATTCATAAAGTAACCATATATCATTCATATTTGGGTTATATTGGTTCGATTTAGATATATTCAAAGTAAAATTCAAAATTTAAAAGCAAAACATAAGAATAAACAATTATTTATATAAAATTCAATATTTAAAGTACATATTTAAAACTTAATACTTATTTTTAGATATCATTTCAAAAAAATATAGAATTAAATATTTGAAGTACATATTTATCTTTGTGATTATTTAGACATTCAAACCGTTTTTTTTGGATTTTTCGGGCTTTTCAGATTTTGGGTTACCATTCGGGTTCAGCAATAACACTTCGAGTTCGTATATCTTTTGTATCACCCTACAAGACTCATTCTGGCATTTATGACATTTTGGACTAAGATGTACGGATCAGATTTTTTGTTTGGGTTTAGTTTGAACTCATCCGCGCTTTACGGCGGCGAGTTAAAATCTAGTATTCTTTAAAAGCATGAGACAAATGTCTTTTTTATTCTTTTATAAGCAAGACTCTGAAACTATGAATCAAAAATATTTGAGGATTTGAAAAAGAAACGCAGCCTGTGACATGCTGAGAGATCCACATCAGCATAGCATGGACTTGAATCAGTGAGGCTGCAAAATGCAGTAACCGCTTGGCCTTAAACTCCTCTGCTATTCGCACTTCAGTTTTTCCTCATCCTTACATGACTTTTCTCCCTTTCCAATCATTCTAAATCTTCTAAGCTATTATATATTGACGCAGAATATTATTATCATTTTGTTGTCGTCTTTTTGATGATTTTTGAAGGATATTTTTCATGTTCCTTTTGTTGAATGGTTTTAGCAACATAGAAGCTGCATTGGAAATATAATTTATAAGAAATTGTATTTGATAGTATTACAGCTTGTTAATTTAGATAGATTTTAAGTATTTTAAGTATTTTGAGAATTTTGTTAACAAAAAAATAAAAATGCTCAAATCGATTAGAAAATATTACAATGATAAATTATTATTTATATTTTCATTTGAAAATTCTTACATATTAGATTTTTTTTGAAAATCCCTTTTTACAATATACTCATTATTAATTAACAACTCTTAAAAAGAATTTAATATTCTCTTTTCAACTATATAAAATTAAGAATTTTACTTTATTAATATTTATTTATTTATTTTATGTTTTGAATTTTTAAAAATTTATTAAAAAATATTTTTTGGATAACAACATAATATATATAGGAATTATCTTTTAAAATAAGATATATTTTTTAGATTTGGACAACTCTTCGTGTTATTAATTTTAATAACTTATCTAGTGGAATAAATTTCAAATTTCAAATACATTTTAATTTTTGGCTGATTTATAAATTTTATTCATTAAGGATATGACCGATATAAATGCTCTAACTTATAACGTGAGAGTTAGAATGCGAAAAATCACTTTACAAATAATAGTAAAGATATAATTTTTATATTAAATTAATTAGTAACAACTTATATAAAACAAATAAATAATGTTTCAGAAAAACAAAAAGGTTAAGAACTTATACATAGCTTAGAATCTAGATTATTTTATCTAGCTCGTCTATCTATCGTCCAGCTCCAGATTCAATATCAGATTCTCCATCTTCATTATGTTTCGGTTGCGTTGTGAGACGTTCTTCACTCATGAACAAACTGGCTCGTCTTCGCTCAAACTCCCTGTTTAATGACATACTCCGTGGCCATGGTCTCATCTGCACAGTCGAAGGGCTCGGAGTACACGGAGTAACAGGTGAACTCACATTATGAACGGCACTGTTCTTGAAAGTATGAGACTTTATGTCCTTCTCATCAAAGATTCTGAACAAAGACTTTAGCTTACTCCACATGGAACCTTCGCTATTATCACATAGAGTGTGCCTATGCTCGTACAAGAAGTGGCCTACAAAGATGAGAAATGCCAAGAATGAAGCAACGCCTGCTATTAGAAATAGACCCCAGAAGCTATTGAGGCTGAGACGGTTAGATGAAAGAGCAGTCTTTGGATCAGGGCATTCACTAGCCAGGCTTTGACTGTTGAACCATTTGTTCTCGATGCGTCCCATTTCTTCACCTTGAGTCAAATTCAAAATAGCCCTTGATACATCTCCTGTCATAGGCGAGTTCTTAGGGAATGCCTACGCACCGATCACGGAAACAAAACAAGTTACCAATGAATATACATGCTTTGTTTTTGGTATTTTGTAAAAGTAGAGTAAAATAATATAAAAACTTACAAACCCAAAACCAGCAGTCTTAAAGAAGGTTCAACCATTGCATACTTGGAGCAGTACTTAGAAAGGATAGCCTTAAGGTAGGCCACTTCGTCGAAAGCTGCTGCTATACCGCCCTTTGATGTCCCGTTGGACAAAAGCTCGTCGCATTCTTCAGCAGAACCAAAAGCCTTCAGCTGTGATTCATTAAACCCCAGACCTTTTAGAGTATCTTTAACAAAAGTGCCATGTTGGAACCCTACGGACTCCCCATTTCTGATGAGATCTTGCACACTTATGGCTCTTGGTTCTAAACGTTGTACCGTTAGGAAAGAGGTGAGATTAGCTGTGTAGCTCTGAGTGAGCACAAGCATCACAAAACACCAGACAATCACAACAAACCTTGCTAAATTGCTCACCACCTTCTCACCTACATACACACAAACAATATCATTATATTATATTATTTGAATATTAAGAGGTTTGGCGTCAAAATCAATAATCTTTTACCCGAAATCACATTATGTAAGATTAATTTAGTCCCAACGTTCATTTGAGCTGGAGATAGTTCTTTTCAGTTTTTTTTTTAAAACTTTGATAGCCAGTTCCAGTTTTTTTTAAAACTTTGATAGTCTTTTCCGAGCTAATGACTTTCTTAGTATAACAAGTGTATTATTAATTGTTGTAAGAACTTACGGTGAGCAAAAACCATAGTGGAGAAGGAGAACCAGAAACTAGTGCCAATCTGGTGGCGAGGCGGTCCACGAAAGTCGGAGTTGACTCTGTGTTCGAACAGCCACACAACAAAACCAATCAGGACAAAAAGCAACCAGTGGTGATCCACAGGTCTAAGCTCCAAGGTTTAAGGAACACCCATGTGTTCTTGTTTTCGTTGTCCCTGAGCGGCACCAACATAGATACTCCAGACTCCGTGTAAGGTAACGTGAAATCAACATACAATGACCTGTGTGCTGTGATGGTTATATCTCCAACAACTGCGTCCAAAGTCTGCGTCATTTATTAAAAATATGTTAGAAATCACGTGGAAGAAAAATGTATAATCTACTATATCATTGGACATGAATTAGCCTACTCGTTACTCATGGTTTTATATGGGGAAAAAGAACTAACCCCGTTAGCGACTAGGTAGACCAATTCATTGTAGTCATCATCTGAAGAATCGTAACGATAGTAATGAGGAATGACTGAGTATGGCAACTTCTTAAGAGCAGCTTCAAAGATGTCTATGGCGTAACCCTTTGCAGTTGTTACATTAGTGTTTGGATCTGTCTTTACCTCCACAAAATTGTAGAAGCCTCTCTTTACTGGTACGCCTACTTTAATCTTCTTACCGTCTGTTGGAACCTCCCAACCTTTTGGAACACCATAAGAACTCCCTGGCCAGATCAATGGCCCCAACTTTTCCTTTGCTAACGACGTAGAATTGTTTGAATTTACATTCATAAGTCCGTGTCTTGGTGTCCAAATTCCGATTATCTTCTCTTCTTTTCCAACAACATTAATGATCTCAAAAGTTGATGACTCCAGCTGCCTGTTAAGGAGTTTAAACTCTCCAGCTAAGCCCTTGAATTGAACATGGGTGAGAGCCTCTAGAAGTCTTGGACCATAGGGAGAGACCCCTAAGGTTCCAAGATCTGTCATATTATTTGACAAACCGACAAAATTATCATACCGCAAATTCTTTGTACTAGTTTTCTCCACGGCCATGGCTAATGCAGTGATGGAATCATAAGCCCATAACGCGAAAACATTCAGCTCTACATCATCCCTCATCAATGGATTCTCCTTCTGGAACTTTCTTTTCCATCTCAAACCGAAATCTTCAAGCTCTTTCGATTCAGGGACATGATTCCTCACACCTAGCAAGCCTTGCATAGTCTCTAAGCTACGACCATTATGTCTCATCATATTCGTCAGTCCATTTGATAGTAACCAGACATACTCTTCCTCCACCATCCCGATCTCCCTAGCTTTCTCCAAAACCCGGAATCCGAGTCTTGAGGCCATGTGGACAACAAACACCCTTGTCTGCTTTGTCTTGAGCTTATAAAGTTCCTTTAGAATCTGATCATCGTTAGCCTCAGGAGAGATCACGCTTCTTTGGACTTCCACGTCTTGTAAAGCGTCTGATAAGGAACGCATGATTCCTTCACCTAACTCGTTGTCCACGTAAATGGCCACGACGCTTCTCCACCCAAAGGAGTTGACAACGGCCGCAATGGCTTTGACCTGGTTCGAGTCGTCGAGAGTGGCTCGGACGAAGTAAGGGCTCTTGATGGATGTTAAAAGAGGGCTTGTTGCAGAGAACGTGATGACCGGTACTTGAGACTTGCTGGCCATTTTTATCATAAATTCGGCTTGCATAGAGCTTCGTGGTCCTATGATGGCGCTCACTTGCTCGTTCTTGATTAGGTCCAAGGCTGTTACACCCAAAGGTTGAGTAAGACCGCGAAGAAATATAAAACAAACCTTTATTATATATTTCTAAAGAATATATCATTAGAATCCCTAGACATATACCACATCCATCAATTTTGAAAGAAAAATGATGACATAGTTTAGTATACAATATGAATGGTTTTTATTTATAGTATAAAAACTATTTTATCTATTATATTTTCATTTTTATAATAGTATATTTATATTATTTAAAAAATTAATAGTATACATAAAAATAGTTAAAAATATTATATATATATATTTTATTATTATTATTATTATTATTTTAATATATTTAATATTATTTTTTCTTTATGTTAATGTCTAAATTCAAATTTAGATATCCGTTGGATATTTTAATTTTTAGAAAGATATCCGACATCCAAATATCCAGTAACCCGAAATCCGAATAAAGATAATAACAACATGGATCCGCCGGATAAAAATCCGAATCTAGATACCTTATAATTTCCCGGATACTAGATCTTTCCCACCCTAAGATATAGCAATTCTTTAAGATAAGTAAAAAGAGCGTCCTATATCTTTCTGATAGTGATAACTAATGAAATAACATTGATTTAATAACGTAGAAAAACATTTATGGTAAAGTTATCGTAAATAAGCTTCAACAAGTGATCTAATATATTAGAAAACAAATTGAGATTTGATTTTGACGATAACAGTAACAGGAATGTCCTCAACCATACAATTCGGCTAGTGACCAAGACGTTCTAGAAAAGAAAGAGACCGGAGATTTTGTCTATACAGAGAGTTCTCTTGGAATAGACCACATTGGAAGAACTTGGAATTTAATAGTAATTTGAAAGAGCAATCGTCACCAATAATACTCTAAGCACAGGACCACAAAAGAAGACACTTGGATTTTAATAGTAAGCAAAGCCCACAAAAGAAGACTCTTCCAAGCCACTTGGAATCCTAAAAATAGTAACCAACTAACTCATGTCTACCTGCACCTTAACTTCCTAATTAGTAACTATGTTTAAGTCAGTTAAATCTAATTAATACTAACACACTACGTAGGAAGTTAGGTAACGGCCAGACATGTAGAAGAGAAGCAAGAGAGAGAGAGAGAGAGAAAGAAACGAACCTGCAGCTGAAGCCTGGACAACATCTTCCATGGAATCTCTGACGTGAAGCACAAGTCTTGTACGGTAATTAGGATGATTTTCATAGAATTCGGACAACGACATATTAATAGAAGTGAAGCAGATCTTGGAAAATGTAGTTTTGAGATCAAGAACTACTCCTACTTTAATTTCTCTTGTCGGTTTTTGTCCAAAACCAACTTCCATCAACACAAAACACGAAAGGTACACGACATAGTAACTAAAAAAGGTGTTACGAGTTTTTGTAGTGTTCGTCATCTTTGAAAGATTGAGGGAAACGAACACCTAATGTGATTCTTTTCACTTCTCTTTTCTGTTAATATATATAGAGAGATATAGAGGAACGAATCTGTTTGAAAGAGTCTTAAGATCTATGAAGACTTTGAAATGCTATACCAAAATTGTATTCAAAGAAGTCTTGGAATTAGAAAACGTTAGTGTTGACTGAAAAGAATAAAAAAACAATTGTTTGAAAGAGTCATGAGACTTGAGATACAGCGCATATGAAATTTCTTGGCGACGCAAAAGCAAAAGCCAAACCTACAAATTTTCCAGAACTTCCTTTATATAGAAAAACAATTAAACACAAAAGTAGCCACCCTCAACTGAGATTTTGGTTTCCTTTCAGTAGCATAGATTTGATGTAATAACTCCAATCGTTAGGTTTAAATCTCAGTTGGTGGGAGTAACATACAAAATTTTAAGGTATTTGAAGACAGTGCCTCTTAATCAGTCTATCTATTTATTACTCAATTAAGTAATTTAACCTTCTCACCTCCGGTTTTAAAGTTAAACTGGTACTGACCATATAAACAAAAACACATGTAGAAAATGTAGTATATATAAAAAAGACATAAACAAGAAAAACAAATTAAAGAAATATCTCAAAATAGGTATATTTATGAATGCAATTACAGGACTATGTCCATCACTCTCAACAACTACACCTAATCAATTCAGTTCAAATCCTTTAAGAAAGCACAATGACAACAACAAAAATCAGAAACAGTTAACAAATGATAGCTAAAGTAGATTCTAGAGTAGTTTTTAGTTATTGTTTTTCCAAAATCTAGTTTTCATCCAATCAAGATTTAAGTAAAGAAGATTCCCTATATTTCAGGGCAACTAGAATTTCACCTCTTTAACAATCTCCTATATATTAAAAGATGATCATTTTTAATAAATAATTTTTAAAGTGTAATATATTCACAAGATTATCATTATGATGATGTGTTAGCACAATAGGGCTTTTCACACCTTCCATTTTAAAACGCATCTCTTAGTAGATTAATTATAAAACATTATTAACATTAAAAGAATATTGTCCAGTTTTCCTTAAATAAAAGCTACGGAATTACTTAATATGGTCCACAATTAATGATTCTGAATAATAAAGATTGTATAACAATTTTTTTATCCTCCATCATTTTTATTTTGTTTATACCTTTAAAATAAATTAAACAATCATATTAAACATATCAAAAAAATATTTTTTCAAATGATTATAAATTACTAAGACTGTTAAATCCACATTGAAACTTTTGTGATCAATGGTTTAACTTCTTTTTTTGTTATAACAAGATACAAATGATCATAAAATTTATATAATTATCAAATTTCATTTAATATATGTCATATATATAATATATAAACATGTTAATTTCAAAATTTCATTTAGTAAGTCAATTAATAAATATTCATATTAATAAAATTAATATTTTGTTACAGCAAATATAAAAGTGTTAATAAAATCATATGAATACAAAGCCTCAGTTAATTAATATTTATATTAAAATATATATATATATATATGTCAATATAATTTAATTTTAATTATATAGCACATAAATAAATAATTTTATTTTTATTTTTTACCAACAAAAATTATTACAAATAAAAAGAGGGATTATTTTTATTTATGTGCTTACACTAATTTAATTATATACATAATAGTTACTTGCTTCTCATTTATTCAATATACGTAAATGAACACAAAATAAATAATAATAATATATATAAATAATTTGTATACATAATTAGTGTTCATTCCGCACAAGCACGATCTCAAATGTTATTTGATTATATCATTTCAAAAATGCAATTCTTCATATCAAAGTGAAATGGTAAATTATAACATTTTGATGATATCATTGAAGCCTAATATAAATTAAATATGTCTTAAAAATAAAAAAAATATCAGCAAACATACTCCTACTCATCAACATTATATTGATGGTTACGTATGAGGGACTTATGACATGATAATTAAATGATCAAAATTAATATTTAATGATTATTAATATATAAATTTCACTTCGCGAATGCGCACGGATAATCAACTAATTTTTTACATAAAAACCATAATCTACATTTTATGGTTTTTTAGTACTACGACAGTTTTCATCTTTTTGGCAATATATTAATTATTTTATGTATAAAAGAATCACATCTACAATTTCAAAATCGCATGAACAAGTGGTTTACAAATAATATTCTCTACAACTTAAACTTTGGAAATTTTTTGTTAAGTTAAATCTATGATGTAATAAATAATATTTTATACCACAAACCTCAATAGAAAATCAATTAAATTTGTTAGGTATATGTATTATATATTTACTACACATATTTTTTTAATATTTGAATTATATTAATTTTATAAACTACTAAAACATATATTAAATTTTGTCTAGTTTACTTTAAAAGTAACTGTTTTATGTGGCAATGTTTATAATTTCATAGTAAATAATATTTTATTATTAATAATTTATTATACCTTTTTTCTTTTTTCTTTTAAAAAAAATCTATTTTTAGAAAAACATCTACTTTGTAAAGCTACATTTATCTAGAACACATGAATAAAAAGCAAAACATCAAATTTTAGGTAGATTAATTTTATAATTATTTAACCAGTATTTTATACTATAAAATTTATATAAATTTAATTAAAATAGTTTAAATACATATATTAGTTACAGTTATTATACATTTATTATAGTATTTTGTCAGTTAGGAAAAAACGTTTGCGTGTATATTTATTTTGCTTTTAAATATTAATTTTGTTAAATTTATAGACAATTGTGATTTATTCTTGACCATTAGATTGTAAAGTAAAATTGATCATGTGGATGAATTAAAACAATTTGGATGTGGCCTAGAGAGGAATCTCGACGTGTACTTCTTTGTGGGGTGTTTAGTTTTTCTTGGTTATTTTATATCATATGTTATTATATTTTTTATTTCACCTTATTTTTCATTTACTTATATCTTAAGTTTTAAAATATATAAAACAAAAATCATTGTCACAATAAATTATATATAATTTTTCCTTTTTAAGATTCATTTTCATATATATAAACATGTAAACAAAATTAAGTGTGGACATGGATACTAAATCGTAGATAGTATAATTATAAACTAATTGTGGACATAGACACTAAAGTGTAGACATAGACATCTAAACATGGATAATAGAGTTATAGACGGGAGATACGAAAGCATGAAATGTTTAGACGGAAATATATGAACATTAATGAGACCATAGTGGATAGAAATTTGTGTTTGTTGGATGTGAGATGGCTAGACAAAAGCATAGATGAGTGATGTGTTCATGGGAGAGTCATACACCATAAAGCATAGTTACATAAGCGTGGATTGAAGAATCGTGGACGGAGATATGGACGGAGAACTACGGATGAATCATGGGAGAGTCATACACCATAAAGCATAGTCACATACTAATACTTTGTGGATGGTGATTAACCAAAATATAATAATACTATGATGAGACAAGATTGAAACCTAAACCTACTTGTTTGACGAGGAAAGAACTAATGAAAAGCTCATTAGATTTGATACTAGTGCAATCATGAGAAAGTGTTATAATACATAATCCAAAAGTTATAGATTAATTTGAAGAAATATTTGTACAACTAAAAGGTTTGGAATCTAAACCAATTGTACAAAATTTTAAGGACCAAATATGCAAAACATGAGACTTGACCATTGTTGTCACTCTGCAACTCACCCACTTTGTCCCTTACATGCCTTCTCACCACGACAGCTTTCGAGCTCACCCAAAACGGATTCCAATGTCATCCACGGCATATCTAGAGCTCACCCACTCCCTAAAATGTTTCACCCAATTTACCCTTTACTTTAGCTGATACACCATGTACAAAATACACACACATAAATTGAAAATTTAAATTCCAGCAAGTGAATTTGGAAAAGTTAGAAAAAAGTTACTTACGTTAGGATTGAGGAGGAGTCAAATTGGTGACCCAGATGGTCAAATCTAAAACTTACATAGAATGGTGAGAAGTGAATTTTATATGTGTCACTCTTACATTGATTTTTAGAATGGTTGATTACTGAAATATCGTTAACGAATTAAAAATAGTGCATCTAAATACCTTTACTAATATCTTTTAGTAATTTCCGGTAATAAGATTTTTAGTTTAATTTCTTTTTTTATTTTTTCCAATAACATATATAATAAAATGAAACATTTATATATTTTAAAAAGGAAATTAAAAATGAAAATATATTTATATAAAATATGATTTCATACAAAAAGGAAAGTTCACAAAATATATTTTTGATACAAAGAAAAGAAATAATATTCTCTTTACGACATTATCTTCTTAAGCAATACAAAATATATTTTCAAAGTAAAAAAATCTTTGTATCTATATATTTTCTTAGAGGAAAGGATAATATATTTATATATAAGTGATTTTATAAAAAACGAATTCTCAAAATAATCTTAAAATTAAGAAATGACATATTCTTTCCTTTAAACATAATTTTAAGGCAACACAAACTATTTTTTAAAGTAATATAAATATTTTATTTATATATATATATATATTTAGATAAAAATTAAATGATATAAAGCGAGATATCTTTAATTGACTAAAAATATTTATAATTAATGCTATTGAAATATTTTGTTCATTTTTGCATAATACTTAATTGACTATAAGTATCTTACAATCAAAACAAAAATAAAATATCTATAAACAACATTTCACTTGTATAATATGACTACTCAAAACAATCAAATAAGCAAATTCGATATTTAGTTTTAGTAGATAATAAAAAGGAAACTAAACATAATTTTGACTATGAACATAATTTTATCAATAATTACAAAAATATTTTTAAATGACAATAATCCAAGATACGTTTAATGAAATAAAAATATTATATTTTATCATTATTAAAAAAATATTTTTACTTAATATTTAGTTTTCTTTTTCATTTTAATTTTTCTCTATCTTTACAAAACCTAATATACCCATAATCAAAATAACCAAGCAAATTTGAAGTCTAATGTTTAAGAACATTTAAAATATTATTCAGTTTACTTTATCATAAATCTAAGGTATAAACTTACTTAGAATTTATAAAATATTTTAATTATCAATATGTATATATGACCTTCCATAAACTAATCAGTTATGTTCATTTATGCAATTTCCTATTGATAAAAATATTAATAAATAAAAATAATATATTAAAAATAAATTATTTTGTGAATTTATATATATATATATATGCATAAGATTTAAAAATATTTATCATAGATCCATTTATGTAATTTTGCTTCAAGCATGTTTAGTTTATTGATAAAATTAATATATTAAGTTATACATAATCTTACTAAAACATATTTAGAAAATACAAACAAGTCAACAACTAACCTAAATAAAAATAACAAAAATATTATAGTGAAATTCAAAGAAATAAATGTAATCTAATAAACCCAAGTGATAACCAAACCAATTTGATATTATATATCCAAAATAATACGTCTAATTAAGATAATATAATAAATATATATCATAAATTAATTATAAAATGGTTTAAATATCAATCAAATATTATAATATATTTATTTTATAAAAATTGTATTTGTGCATGAGCTTGGTAGGATCTCCTAGTATTTTTAAAATATTGTGGATATATATATATATATATATATATATATATATATATATATATATATATATATATCAAACTATAAACAAATATCTTATTATATAAAGAAGAGTTTCTCTCACTCCTCCTTCTGCCACCTCATCAAATAGGTTAAGGATAAAATGACACATGTCCTTTTTTAAAATATTTATGTTTTGGTCTCATTTTTGGGCTTCATGAATTATTAAATGGGCTCTTGAACTATTTATTGGCTTCAGCCCCAAAACGAGAATCAGCGTCGCTGCTTCTTCTTTCACCGTAGCGACATTGGTCGTCCCAATATTCTTCTCGACTTGGACAATGAGAATGAGAAAAGTAACAGAGGCTCATCAGATCGTGATCTGGTAAGCGTCGCTGGTATTCTGCAATGTTCTTCCGCCACCTTCACCCCTTCTCTCACGATGACTGCAGATCCATCGAAGGTTAAGTAACAAGCTTTACAATTTTTTCGCTTCTTAGTGATCTGATTGTTGAGTGGTTAACAATTTTGTAGGTTTCTATCGTCTACGTCACCTCTGATCCGTGCCTATGGTGGGATGCTGTTTGATCATAACGGCAAGATATCTGTGTAATGAGAACCCTTTGGTTTTTGTTGCCTCAGGTACCTTAAAGTTTGAATATTTGAACTGATTTTATGGAGGAGGAGATATGTTTGACTAACATGTATTCTTCGTGTAAATTGGCTGATGCAAACGCATGTTGAATTTAATGAGTTTGGGGGAAGCTCAATGTTGGCTGCAACTCTTGCTTGGGACAATGAACTGTCTTGGACGCTTGAGAATGCTATTGAAGCACTTCAGGAGACATGCTTCAGTTAAACCTAGAACAACTTCTGCTTTTTAAGTTATTGAATGGTCTTTACACTAATGAGAACTTTGTTGTGTCAGGTTTCTATGAGGTTACGAAGGGAGTATCTAGGAGTATCTGTTCTTAGCAAGAATCATGTTCCCACAAAAGGATCGTATTACCCTGCTCTAAAGAAGGCTTTGGAGATGATTAAGCAAAAAAGTTAATCTCTTAGCAAGGTGGTTTAGTGACCAGTGGTCGTCTCTATTCTTGCACTGTTATGTTTTCCAGCTTAATTGATGTTTATGTTTGCAAAAACAGGTTGTGCTTGCTCTCAACAGAAGGATTATAACGGATACTGACATTGCTCACTAAGTTATTGTTTGAGATAGTGAAGGGCATGATGATTATAAAAAATGTGACAAAAACCTGTGAGGAAGTTTGCAAGATTGCAGCACCTATATTCTCAATTGGCACTGAGGAGAGAAGATGACGAGGTGAGATAATAGTATTTGAATAATCTTACATAACATGATCATCTAGATAGCTTGAAGTTAAGGATTGTGAATGTCATCTCAAGCTTTTCTTTTCTTCACAGTGGGTTTGACTCTTTGTGTTTTTATCTACGTTTGACATCTTGGCATCCAACTCCAGCGCTTTGTGGGCTTCCAGCAGAAGAAGCCATACTTTTGATTAAGGAAATATGTGACATATTCATTGTTAATAATATTTTCTTATTTGATGTATATTCAAGAATTTCCATTTTTTCTTCCATCGATGTACTCTTAAGAATTGAATTGCCATATTAGCATTCGTTATGATCAATATATGACCGTATGAGAATATATTATAAAAGAATATATATTAATATCAAAAGCCTTAACAAGTCATTGGCTAAATGGTTACATTGAAAAATTGATTTACAAACACACACCGAATAAACTGAAACTAAAACAAAGAAAACCTTCGAGAGTGATCAGCATAGATTGTCTCCAACCAGTCTAATACATGGATCTAAACGGGATCCCATTAACGAATCATATAACACGTTAAAGTTCGAGAAAGAAACATTGAGTCACACCATGTCAGATGGATACAAATCTATTTTGGTAATAACAACACATATTAAGGCTTACAACATCGACACACAACAATTGAAATGTGTATGACAATAATATTTATGAATACGGCATAATGATATATTCATGGATGAGACATAGACCAGTCATGCATAGTTCGAACATGTTTGGATGGAGAACAAGCTCAATCAAAATGAACCAATGCTAGAGACACCCATCTCACACGCTACTACTACCGCAATCACTTTTACGTTCTTTAAAGCTATCACTCTACGATTTTAAGGTAACAGGACTATCAGTTTACATTAACTTACATGTCATCCGTACACCATTAAAATCCAATGTGACACATGTATTCGTTACAAGCATATTAAAAAAATACATTTATGATTTAAACAACATGTTTTAAGGTTTTGGAGTCTAAAATAAAATGGAATCCCATTTAATAATTTTTTTCTCGCAATGGAGGTTGAACTCAAAATCACATAGTTAAAAAAAGTCACAGATTATCCGATAAATCCAACAACCACAAACTAAAAATTGAGATGACGATATATAACGTTACAACTCACTCACATAAAGGATAAAGCTAAAAAAATAGATGTTGAACACACATGGAGACATTCAAACAATAAAAGCAATAGTTACACACAACTACACAAGTTTGTTTTCCCTCTAATAATCTAAATTACCTAAAAATATATAGTGTTTACAGAAAAAAACCTCCATCCATGATCAGAATATATAATAAAAAAATTGTTAGTTAATATATAGGGTTTGATTGATAATGACTACCTTTAAGTATGTTGTTTAATGATTAAAGCTTTGAATTGTTTTATCGTGGCTCTAGAAATAAATCTTTGGAAAGCACATAAAATTTTATCTAGGATTTTGTCTTTCTACAGCACACACATACGTAAAGTTTTAAAATGGTTGTGAGTTCATAAAAATTAATAAAGCATGATTGCTATAGGTTTAGGACTGTAAACATAATAATTATTGAAGACAGTTACCAATTATCCCCTATAATAAGCTTATTATATATGTCAAAAAGTGTAAGAATTATACTATGCTAATTGCTAAGTACCATTTATTTTTAAATTATAATCATGAGTGACTCAGATTACATGATTTATTTTATTTTCAAACATAATAGTAATACATTTAAGAGTCAAACAAACATGTATAGTTTTAGATAGTAATGATCTCTATTTAATTTTTTATGTAGTCTACCTGACTTAAATATATTTTCAGTTAGAATGGATCAAACTTCGCACTACTTATTACTTTTAACTTCACCAAACTATAATGATCTACAAAAATATAAAAATTTATTTAAAAACAAATGTTAAAAGAAAATGTAAAACAAAACCCGCGCGAAGCGCGGACTTCCCCTAGTATATATATATATATATAAGAGTTAAGAAAAGTACTTAATGGATTCAGGAAAAAAAATGTATAATACTAAATAATTCATAAGTTTTGTTCTAAAATATTTTATTTGACGTATTATCATAATTAAAGTTGCATAAACATTGAATAATGTTACAAATCACATATGTATGAAAATATTATTAATGGTAAGATAAGTATATGATCTCTAGTAAGAATAATAAAACATAAATAGTGAAATTAACGTTACTTTAAAACAAGAGTAATTAAGCACTGTCAAGTATTTATTAAATATAAAATATTTTCTATGAGAAAACAGGTATTCAAATACCAAACTTTTACAAATTCTTCTAAACAAATACAAACTTTTCATTAATCCAAATAAAGTACAAATTTATATTGACTAAGCCATATTAGATACACTTTTGGTCAACTTAATTTGCCGTCTAATCACCGTTTAGTTACTAATATGACGTCATCTTTAGAATAGAACAAAGAGCTAAAAATCCCAATTTGAAACGAACGCGTCTTCTGCATAAGACATATTAGATACACTTTTGGTCAACTTAATTTGCCGTCTAATCACCGTTTAATATACTTAGTTACTAATATGACGTCGTCTTTAGAATAGAACAAGAAGAAGCCTTGATGGCTAAAGAAGCAATGCTCTTTTTCTGTTATTCTTTCAACACGTGCAAGTTGTTTTTTTTTTAATTTCACTGTGACATTTCTAGTAATGATAATTTCAGTGTTTACAATTTTTCATGTCTCTGTTTATTAAAAATGCACGAGGCAAAAAGAAAGGAGAAACTCAAAACTTGTTACACAAGCCAACCTTATCACTGATACAAAAACTGTCACAAAAAGGCAAACTAACGAAAGCTTTAGAAACAAAGAACCACAAAGATATAACATAAATTAATTCACAGTTAAAAGTAGTTAACATAGATTTTTTTGTTTCAGATGCTAAATAGCAGTATCATTCGTGATCCAACAAATATAAGAAGAAGAAAGAAAACAAAGTAAAGAGAAAGAATATAGAGGTGCAGGGAATGAGACACTAACAAAAGCACACATGAAAGTTTGCATGAAACATAAGAAATCCAACAAAGTTTGCCAGCATAAGTAACGATAGTGACACATAAGATAGTTTGTAACCAAGAAACAACAAATGCATTACGACCATCAACCTTGTGATCCAACTTGTGCTCTACCTAATTGTGATCCTCCTTCCTATATATAACAAATAAAATTTTGAAAACTTCGAAGATTGATATGATATAAAAACCAGAAATAAAACAACAAACAATAGCTTACCTGAACATTCTTTGGCCAACCTCTTGGACATTTAGGTTCAGGTTGAACCCTTGGTTTTGAACATCTTGCCTTGTTATGTCCTTCTTCCCTACAGTTAGAGCATGTCATAGCACGTGTCTAACGGCTTAACTTGGTTTTACTACAGGTTGAGGATGATTCATTTGCGCTTTTCGTCTGGCATATGTGCTTGGTCTTCCTCTAATACCTAACCTATTGGTGTAGGTAAGACATGCAACATGTTTAGCATAGGCCATAACTTCATCCCTTCCACAGGCTTAATACTACACTCATAAGTTATCTTATGGTAGTGTAATAATCAGAAACATAGTCATCTATTTTTTGCTTCTTTGCGATGATCACACAAAGAACATGGTTACTAGGAACTCCATTCAATTGCCACATTCCGCAACCACAAGTTTTCAGACCCATATCAACACTATACGAACAACCATGATAGTCAATTTCGTAGACATCACCTGTAGCCAATCTTGAGACTTAGCTATAGCAGTTTCTATGGCAACATGTGCCCTCTTTGTGTATCTAATCTTCAACCTATTAGCAGTGATAGACCTTTTTGATGTGTACATTGTCGTCTAATTTTCTCTAACATGTCAAGTAGCGGTTTTCTTCTAGCCTCGCGAATGGTTTTGTTAAATGATTTATTCTAGTTGTTCAAATTATCATTGCAACATGAACCAACCTTAAAGTAAGCACAAGACCATAGATGTGGATCGTAGATGTCTCTCTTCCAATGTTTTAGAATATATTTCCCACACATGTGACGTTCTGCATTAGAAATTTCGAGGTGAACACCTTTCACCAAACCCTTCAGAAGAAAACAAAAGACCATGTAAGATACAAGTTTATGAAAACAAAGTATGCCAAGATTTTTACCTTTTGCTTATCGAATATAAATGTGAAGGTGATCCCACTAAACTAATCCCTCTGTTTTATAATACAAATAGTTTTGAAAGTATTTTTTTCAAAATATGATTGTTTTGACATTTTAATATAACTTTTATATTATTAGATGTTGTGTGACCAATTAAATTATAAAGATTTTTTATAATTGATTGACTTATATATTAAATGATACTTTCAAAAAGTGAATTATTTTAATATTAGTGTTTTTGAAATAGGGAAGTATAACTTTTAAACACTTTAATAATTTATTTTATTTATTTTAAACGACTCAACTATTAGGTAAGTAAAAAAAACTATTAGGTAAGTGACATGTGTAGTATAGTTTCTCATCCTTTTTTTCTTTCCATCGTTTCTCATTTAAAAAAAAATCACAAAAATCGGTTCTTATAAATCTTACTATTTTTAACTTCTAATTGGTACAATTTTCTAAAAGATTACTAATTAAAGTGATCTTAGTGTAATTGATTAGAAGCTCCAAAGTTTATTATACTAGGGCATGTCTGTGCTACGCGCGAGATTTGAACTATGAGCTAAGTTAAACAGAATTGTAAAATCATTATTTGTTAGAAAATTATTTATTTTCCTACTGATTTTATATTTTTATTTTATAGGATATTACAAATAAATTATGAACTTCGCATTTTAGTTATTTTGGTTGGAACGTATTATGAAAAGGTGTTCCATAATATTGTTTAGCTATGGTAAGCGGAAAAACAACACAGGATATGTGAGAAAGACCAATAATTTGGTAAGTGATGAAGATCAAACTATTCCAGGATTTTATTTTTATTTTAAAACATCTATGATCTCTTTCATGATATGGTTGTGAAGCCCCCTAGACATTGTAAAAATGGTTTCAGCCTTTCTATTCGATAAGGGGTTTGCCCATGATTTCAATATCAAAACTTAGTCTTAGCTTTCCTTTGTGCAGGTCTTGTTGTACCAAACAAATCATGCTGCAGTAGAAAGAGGAAAATACAACATAAATTGCCAACAAAATCAAAACTGAAAATACATTCAGCAAGTACACCAAATACTTTTACCTTATCAAGTGAGTTGGCTAAGCTGTGAGGAATGTCTCTAAAAGCTAGATTTCCTCTCATCACCAGATTACCATTGACACCTATAGATTTGTGTTGGCTCTCTTGACAGCATGATAATTTCACGAAACTTCCCTCATCTAGATTCATGCTCATCTGATCGACGAAAGCAAAATTTCATGATCATTATCTTTCTTAAGATTAATCTTTGTGTTTCCTACATCTATGTAATGTTGTAGTCATACCTTATTTGGAGCCAAGATAGGAAGGAGTGATGGTACGGCCACCATCACCTGCAGGCTTGAACTCCAGAAACTCCTTTAAGTTCAACCTTGGGTTCACCTTACCTCATAAAGCTTCTTCTTCCCAGTCCCAATGATCTCCAGGGTCAGATGTTACATCGTATCTGCAAAAACTCAACCACTGCATCCTACTATAATGAAAAACTCAAGAACCCAAAACCTCACTCAATAATCAAATCACTTTCAAAACATAATCAGAGATAGATATATAAAAGTACTCATTATCCCCACGGAACAGTTCTTAAGATCCACACTTAACCCACTGAAAACACTAAACATGCGAGGTGTACTACTAATAAAAAATCCATTTAAAAAAAAAAAACATGAAACAAAAGCCTGAATCTTCATTTTTCATCTTAGGTTGTACTACTAATGATGTGCCAATTCCTCTTCCTCTGATTGATAAACCAATTTTCATCTGCTTCATCTCGCCTAACTGGTTACTGAAAGTGAGATGAATAATTAGACAATCTAAGGAAGCTTAAATGTTAAATGGTATAAACATACAACCATTTATTTTCTGGCTATGCAGCTTCTTCCTCTTGCATCTACCAAAAACAAAGCTGCTTTGCGCAGTTCAGACTCAAAACAAAACAAAACAATAAAAGTTCATACCAAGTTCTTCATTTTCTTCCTCCTCTTCTCTCTTTCATCTACCGCTTCTGCTCATTTGGTGAGCTCGCTTTGGATCAATCAGCTTTATAGTTGACTTTCTCGGGGTGAGATCATCTTTGAACTCCTTCACTGAAATGTTGGTGAACCTGTGTGTGTTTTGACATACATAAACAGAAATCACCAAAGAAAGAAATTAATTAAACCAATATGCTCATATTAAGTTCTTTGTGATGTTCGTGTATGTAGCCTGTAGAACAACAACAATCCTCTAATAAGACATCTAGATATAAAAGATAATTCACTGTTTGTATAGATATCAGTATACGACAAACTTTTCTAAGCTTTCAAAAAATGCAGGATCTTTCATATAGTCATAAGTTTGTTCAGCAGAATCCCATTTTTTTTTATTCCACACATCTCAAGTAGCTAAACCGTTGAATACTAAAGGTTCAAAAATTAACTCACCGTATAGAGTTCACCCTTTTCAAGATATTATCTTGTTAGATTTTCTGTGAACCCCACACATGTTTAAGATACAAAGTTAGAATATTTACCAAATCCTTCAAACATGAAAACTGTTCAAATCTTATAGAACATTCAGACTTAAACTCGTCCAAGAATGAAGCTAAGGGGTTGACTGGTTTTCCCGCTACAAAAACTCCATAAAGAAACACAAATGTGAACAAGTGGCGCTCTTTGAGATCAACGACACACATTCCGATTGTAGACTTAGCCTTCTCCACCGCCGATCAAAAGAGTTGATTTGGTGGAGTTACGTGAGGGAAGGAGGAGATGAAAGTTGAAGATGCTTCTATCCTGAGAGAAATAGAAGTGCGACTACTCAGGTTTTGATAAATATTAATCTAAACGCCGATGAACATGACTCATATACGAACAGAATCACCTTAGCATCATGGAGGAGCATATCTAACTACACCCATGAGTTCAACACCGTGTTTCTGGCTTCCCAAAATCTAAGCACTCGCACCTCACCTCACCTCCAAGGTGGATGAACAACTTCTAGTTTTCAGAATGATAAATGAGTTAGCCATTTTACTAAAAACAAATTGTAATAAGATTGTTGAGGATGATATTTATGGGAAGAAGAGACACCTTTATATAGTGAACTTGCACTAACTAGAAGGGAGATAAGAAGTATTGAACAGTAATCGTGGATTCCATGGGTCCAAGGAGTAAAGAACGTTGTTAATGAGGTGATCAACCACTTAATCTCGTAACGTATTAGAAGCAAGGAAGGGGAGACGAAACTGTTGGTTTAAACTCGAAGTTAACTTAGAGAACAAGCTATTTCAGAATCCTGATCTACTTTGGTGATGGGTTTATTTTAGGAGTTATCTAAGATAAAGGAGATTGTTTTAGGAGTTATCTAAAACAATAAGTAATTAGGATTTTAGAATAGCTATAAATAAGGAACAATTGAGTTGTGATTGTTCAACGTGATTTTAAGGTTTTTGTGTTAGCTTTGTTTTGAGTGAGTTTCAAAGCTTGAATAAAAGAGAGTTGATTCTTTTGTTCGTTATTGATCAAACACAGACCTTCGATTTCTATATTTGGTATCAGAGCCTACATCAGATTGTTCGACGATTAAAGAAATATGGAAAGAGATACGAGTGCTATCACACCGACCACGGCGGCTTATTCATCGAAGGATGGAGGCGGAGGAGCTTCATCAATTCATTGTCCAATGCTTAACTCAACAAATTATGTAGTATGGGCAATAAAGATGAAAGCGACATTGAAAGTACACAAAGCATGGGATGTGATTGAAAAAGAAAGCCTCGATGGAGATCGGAACGATATAGCGATGGCTCTTCTTTTCCAGTCCATTCCGGAGACACTCGTTTTACAGGTTGGAGAACTCGACACAGCCAAGAAAATTTGGGATACCATCAAAACCCGACATGTAGGTGCAGAAAGAGTTAGAGAAGCAAGGCTGCAAACTTTAATGTCTGAATTGAGAGATTAAAGATGAAGGACACAGAGAACATTGATGCTTTTGGAGGGAGACTTGCCGAAATCTCCTCAAAATCAGCAGCTTTAGGAGTTAATATTGAAGAGACAAAACTCGTAAAGAAATTTCTAACAAGTCTTCCAAGGAAGAAGTATATTCATATCGTTGCATCACTAGAACAAGTGCTGGATCTAAATACAATAAGTTTTGAAGACATCATGGGACGAATGAAAGCTTATGAAGAACGTGTTGTTGATGAAGAAGAATCTCATGGAGAAAATAATAAACTTATGTATTTAAACACGGAAGGACAAGGAAACCGTGACTTTAATGGAGAATACCGAAACAGAGGCAGAGGTGGTCGTTTTTATTCACGAGGAAGGAGCAGAGGACGGTTTGGATATTCGTATGGAACTAGAGATCCTTCAAAGATAACATGTTTCCGATGTGATAAATTAGGACACTACGCCTCCAGTTGTCCAGATCGTCTACTCAAACTTCAGGAAGCACAAGAAGATGAGAAAAGTGAGACACAAGGAGCAGATGAACTCATGCTTCACGAAGAAATTTACTTGCATGAAAAGAACGTTGAACCTGAGAAATACAAAACTAATGCTGGAGAAGATGTGTGGTATCTCGATAATGGAGCAAGCAACCATATGTCTGGAGACAAGCGCTATTTCTCGTCTCTTGATGACACCATTACAGGTAAAGTACGGTTCGGAGACGATTCACGCATAGATATCAAAGGAAAAGGCTCAATCACTTTCATGGACATGAACGGTGAGGCCAGGGTATTGGCTGATGTTTACTTTATTCCAGACCTAAGGAGTAATATAGTTAGTCTTGGACAGGCTACAAGAGTCGGGCTGTGACATTAGAATGCAAGGAGAACATCTAACAATGCGTGATCACGAGGGAAAGTTACTGGCAAAAGCTACCAGATCGAAAAACTGGCTTTATAAAGTACGAATGGGTCTAGTAAACGCAGCAACCTGTCTCCATCTATCAACTAAAGGTGATTCAAGTCGTTGGCATGCAAGGTTAGGACACGTGAATTATGAAACAATGAAGTCTATGGTTCAAAAGGACTTGGTACATGGAATCCCAAACCTCAACGCTGACAAAGAGGTATGCGGATCCTGTCTTCTTGGAAAACAAGCTCGGAAGGTCTTCCCACAGCAAACATCCTTTCGAGCCGAGGAACTACTTTACTTATTGCACGGGGATCTCTGCGGACCAATCTCTCCAAGTACACCTACTGGAAATCGATATGTGTTTGTTATCATCGACGATCACTCAAGGTATATGTGGACTGTGTTACTAAAAGAGAAAGGTGAAGCATTCGAGAAGTTCAAGAAACTAAAAGTGTCGATAGAACAAGAAACCGGGAAGAAAATACAGATCTTTCGAACAGATAGAGGTGGAGAATTCTTGTCTCAAGAATTTAATTCTTTCTGCGAAGAATCAGGAATTAAAAGACACCTTACTGCTCCTTATTCCCCACAGCAAAATGGGGTGGTAGAAAGGAGGAATAGAACTTTAATGGAGATGTCTAGGAGTATTTTGAAACATACACATATGCCAAATATTTTTGGGGAGAAGCAATACGTCACTCAACATATCTCCTGAACAGAATAGCTACAAGAGCTTTAAAGGATAAAATCCATACGAGATTTACCGCAAGAACAAGCCAAATCTGAGTCATCTGAGAATCTTTGGGTGTATTTGCTATGCAAAAATTGAAAAACATCTCCTAAAGAAACTAGATGATAGATCTAGAATGTTGATTCATTTTGGCACGGAACCGGGGTCAAAAGCCTATCGCTTATTTGATCCAAAAGGAAGGAAGATAGTTGTGAGTCGTGATGTGATATTTGATGAAACAAAAAGTTGGATGTGGAACCAAGAAACCCCGAGATCGAGTGGAGAAGAGACTTTCGAGCTCACCTTTGGAAACTATGGAAACCGTGGACTACAAGAAATTGCAGGAAACAATGAGCATGAACCTGGAAGTGGAGAAGACGAAACAAATCCGGCTAACCACGACACTAACCACGACCCTGTCACAACACAAAGGAACACTCACCAAGAAGAACATGATGAAGAGAGAGACGATAATGAAGAGAGAGACGGTGTTGAGGAACATGATGAAAACACAGAAACCATTACCGAGAGGATTACTACACGGCAACAAACACCACCAAGAAGAACAAACAGACAAATCTCAAGACCAAAATATCTGGAGGATTATGTTTTGCTTGCCGAAGAAGAAGGAGAAAGGCTGTTACTATGCATCAACAATGAACCACTCGATTTTAACGAAGCAAGCAAATCAAAAGAATGGGTGAATGCCTGCGAAAGATGAGATTGCTTCCATCAATAAGAATAGGTGCTGGGACCTCGTCGATCTTCCCTATGGAGTAAAACCAATTGGTCTTAAATGGGTATTTAAGCTAAAACGAAATTCTGATGGAACTATCAACAAATATAAAGCAAGACTTGTTGCCAAAGGATACGTACAGAAGTATGGAATAGATTTTGAAGAAGTTTTTGCTCCAGTAGCGAGACTAGAAACAATAAGACTACTTACGAATCTTGCTGCTACTCATGGATGGGAGGTGCATCATCTCGATGTAAAAACGGCGTTTCTTCATGGAGAATTGAAAGAAACTGTTTTCGTATTGGCAACCGGAAGGATTTGAGATAAAAGGCAGTGAGAGAAAAGTCTACAAACTTAGTAAAGCACTGTATGGTTTGAGACAAGCACCAAGAGCTTGGAATAACAAGCTAAATCAAATCCTAGTCGAGCTGAAATTCGAAAAATGCACTAAAGAACCATCGGTTTACAGAAGAGAAGTTGACGGGAATCTCTTATTGCTAGCAGTATACGTTGATGACCTTTTCATTACTGGAACAAATATCAAAGATATCAAAAGCTTTAAGGAGGAGATGAATTCAAAATTTGAGATGAGTGACCTTGGGAAATTAACATATTATCTTGGAATGGAAGTGCACCAAACCGAAGAAGGAATAACAGTGACTCAAAGACGTTATGCTTCCAAGATAATTGAAGATTCGGGAATGGAACACTGCAACATAACTCATACGCCAATGGAGTCAGGCCTAAGCTTATCAAAAGCCGAAGAAGAGAAAGAAGTAGATGCAACACGGTTTAGAAAAAACATTGGATGCTTAAGGTATTTACTTCATACTAGGCCTGATTTATCCTATGCTGTTGGAGTCTTAAGTCGCTATATGCAAAGTCCAAGAGAGTCGCATGGGACTGCAATGAAGCATACTCTTCGATATTTGCGTGGGACTATTGAGCTCGGCTTGGTGTTCGAAAGGTCGAGTACATCAATTCCAAATTTAATAGGATACAGTGATAGTAGTCACAACGTTGATCTAGATGATGGAAGGAGTACTAGTGGTCATGTTTTCTATCTTGGGAAGGGACCAATCTCATGGTGCTCACAGAAACAAGATATTGTGGCTTTATCATCATGTGAAGCAGAGTTTATGGCTGGAACAGAGGCAGCAAGACAAGCTATTTGGCTACAGGATTTGTTAAGCGAGGTTACTGGTTCTAAAAGTGAGGCAACAGTCATTCGCATAGATAATCGGTCAGCTATAGCACTAACAAAGAATCTTGTTTTCCATGGAAGAAGCAAACACATTCATAGAAGATATCATTTTATTAGAGAATGTGTTGAAAATGGACAGATTGAGGTTGAATACGTTCCTGGAGCTGAACAGAAGGCTGACATCTTAACTAAAGCCCTTGCGAAGATAAAGTTTAAAGAAATGAGAGATCTTATTGGAGTGCATGATTTATCGAAGAAGAACTTCAAGTTTAAAGGGGAGAATGTTGGTTTAAACTCGAAGTTAACTTAGAGAACAAGCTATTTCAGAATCCTGATCTACTTTGGTGTTGGGTTTATTTTAGGAGTTATCTAAGATAAAGGAGATTGTTTAGGAGTTATCTAAAACAATAAGTAATTAGAATTTTAGAATAGCTATAAATAAGGAACAATTGAGTTGTGATTGTTCAACGTGATTTTAAGGTTTTGTGTTAGCTTTGTTTTGAGTGAGTTTCAAAGCTTGAATAAAAGAGAGTTGATTCTTTTGTTCATTATTGATCAAACACAGACCTTCGATTTCTATAGAAACACCATGAAGGAGACTGAGGAAGAGATTCAACTCCAATATTTGACAAGAGCAACAACTTATAACCTCCATTGGAGTTACCCTAAAATTCATTGAAGAGGACGAAAGTTTGAAGATGGTAAACTATTAGGTTTTGTTTGGTTACCCCCCAAAAAATATATTTCCTAGCCCACAAAAGAATTAAACGTTAAAGCTGACGACTAAATCAATCGTATGAGCCCTTTAAAGAGACCCGTAATGAGAGAAACGAAATTTGTAAGTGATAAAGACATGTGTCAACTTCTCTCTTCTCTAATTGATGACATGGTTTCACTAGAAGGGGTGAAACTGTACTTTATATATAGATAGATAGATATCAAATAACAGTTTTTCTGGTTAAATTTAGTTAAGAAAATGTTGAAACATGTTTTTCTTTTTCTTGTTTTTTCTTGTTTTGAAGCAGTTGTTTTCTTCTTTACAAAAACACAAAACAAAATTTATTCAAAGAAACACAGAGCATAATAAGAGTAACAACGTAATAAATCGAGGGAAAATTAGAAAAATTGGACATTCTTAATTTAGTTTTGTCTCAATAAGACTTTTAGAGGATTATTTAGTAAATAGGATTTATATTCCCTTTAATACCATTATGCCCTTTAATTAATAAAATTAATCTTAATTAAAAAAATTTGATATCTCATAATTGATTTGAGTTTTTATTAAAAAGAAATAAAGAGATTGCGGGATAGAATATATTGTGCGAGATTTACTATAGATTTAGTGTATATTTGGGAAAGAAAATAACTGAAATATGAAAACTTCCATTTTTTCATAATTAAGGTATTTTTTCATATTTCAGGTGGAGTATATAAAATATGTAGATTATAATGATGAATAGTATGTGGGATATATATTCTTCCTCAAGTAGACTCAAAGGTGATAGCTATAACAAGTTTGAAACATAAATAAGTTAAGTTACATCATATAGTAAACTTTAAAACATGTATTCGAGTACATGTAGATCACTGATATCTGGTTATAATGCAACCGAACAAATTCTAGCAAAATTAGAATAAATAATAAAAATTTGTTTATGTTTTATAACCAAGTTAAATAATTGTAATATATTTTGTATTCGAGTTCTAAACTAAGTAAGACTGACAGAAAGAGCATTCTATGTTTAAGTAGGATATAAAATAAAATATAGTTACATAATTTATTTTAAAGAAAAAATACATATAGTCTTATTTTTTTCAATAGTTTTCATAATTTTTAAAAATTTAAAAGTTAAATACTATTTTCCACTACAAAAAGATAAAGCATGTACAAAAGTGCTCTAAAAGATCACAAAATTTCAATAAGACAAATAAAAGTTAAGAATATCTAATTATGTAACATGAGTTCGAAAAAAACCTCACTACACTCTATTATGTGATCAAGCAGATATGAACCTATTGTTTAGAATCCATTTAAATATCTAGATAAAGAAAGATAATGGCCTATCTCTAGATTACACATTCCATTAAAAATTAATTTGAACTTTTCCATGACTCTATGATACTTCAGGTTAGGTTAACTAAAAAATATATTAAAAAATAAGAAGTTATAGTGCATGGATCGATGCATAATACTATGTGAATTCACAAGACCCATTAAAAATCTTCAAACTGGTCAAATAATCTCTTATCTCTCTCAAACTTTCAACTCTCATACGGTAAATGTAAACGAAAAACACTTATGAAAGTTCTGTTTGTTTCTTTGAGAAACACTTATGAGAGCTTTTTCAGTGTCCCTTTCATTTTTAGTAATTTAAGGACACTTTCATTGCCTTTTCATATAAATATATTTACTTCTGCGACATGTCCAATCAACCCAATTATACTAGCTAGTATAAACTGTTCAGAACTCAAACGAATTATAAGAGTTTTAATGTTATTTTTGGATTAAATTATAAAAAGTTACAATGTTACTCCGGCAACAAGAGAACACATATTTTTTAACATTTGTACCCCAAAAAAGAGAAGGCATATTTATGGTTCAGCTTAAATAAATTAACACCATCTTTGCTTAATGCTTTTTAAATATAAAACTCTTGTGATCGTCATGTGGATCCAAGAGAGAATCTAAGATCCATAATGAATGCTGAGCTTTGCCACACTAAGAATTATTTTGCAAAAAAAATGGAATGTGTTAGAACTTCGAGTTTTCCCTTGACCTTGGAGGCTACTCCACAGGATTCTTCCTTTATGAAAATATATTTATAATTTAACCTAATTATTACTAGGCCATAGTTAATAAAAATATTATGACCTAGTAACGTTAATGGTCAACTCAAAATTAAATTGCTGAAAAAACATATAAATAAATTAACAAGGAATTTCGGAAATATTTGACAAGTCATATGAATATTAAGCCAAAAGATAATGGAGCATAACTGACGGGTGTGGGTTACGATGGACTTGCAGCTTGTAGGGATACAACAAGTGAACTAGATCCGCTTGTTGTGATAACAATGATTATGATAATATTACCGGTATGAAATTAATGTAGAGTTGATTACATTCTAGGCCATTTTTTTACTTTTTCTTAGACTAAGAGTCACTTTTTACATGTGAGACAATTTGTTGTTAAGCATAGATAGATTATGGACAATTTTGTCTTTAATGGGTGATGCGTGTACGAGAGATACGTGGACGGGTTAATTGATGATGCGTTGATGAAGTAATATGTGGGACATGTGATGCATGGACAGGTGATGCGTGTGGATGGGTGAAACATTACCTAATAACAATATGCAGCTTCCGGATGTGTATCGTAATATATATTCAACTACACAATTTTTCAAACATCCACATATCATTTATCCACATTTTTATATGTTTATATATAGTTCATCCACATTTTTCAAACATTCACATATCATTTATCCATAACACAATCATTGAATACTCGTACATGTATAGATTTTAAAATATAACAAAAAAACATATCAAAGTGGATATCAAATTATGGAGAATTAAAAAACATAATTTATTATATCAAAACTTTTTTATATGTATCTTTAATTTAAAAATAAACAAAAATAAAATATTAAGAGGTAAACTAAGGGGGCTTATTGAATTAAGAATTTAAGAAAATTCAAGATTTGAATAAATCCAAGAAAAATCTGAGATTTGAATAAATCCTAAAAAAAATTGGCACAAGTTTTATGGGGTTTTGAAGAAATTTCAGAGTTTTTAAAAAAAAATTTAAATTTTCAATTTTTTTAATAATTGTTTATTTCTTTTTAAAATTATTATAATTTGATACTATTATTGTTTTATGAAATATATAAATTTCTAAAAGTTTTTAAAAAATAAATTTTAAATATTTTTTATTTTTATTTCATTTCAAAAAAAAAAAATATTCTCTTTCTAAAAATGCGAACGAAAGTTTTTTATTTTTTAAAAAAGTTTCAAATACCATCATAGGAGATGATATTTCAATTCATTGTTTTTACACTATAAAAATATCATTAAAACTCCATCAAATCTCATCTAGTGAATTTTGACAAAAACCATATTTTCAAATAAGCTGGAATTTGGCAGAACTTATATAGAATTTAAAAATACTACATACAATAAGAATGGATTTGAAAAAAAAATGAAATCCTCTTAAATTCTAAGTCTAAGAAGACCCCCCTAAATAATTATGAAAACACACATTTTATTTTTTCTCTTTTATCTCATTAAGGGTAAATATGTCTATTCTTTGTTTAGATCTTATGAAAAGTGTCTTGCACTTTTACAAGTGCAATGTGATCTTAGGTGTAATTGAAAAGTGATAAAGCGATTGTTGATGTAAAAAATTCGTTAAACTACAGTGTGATGCAATTACAATGCGATGCAATTGCAGTTGATACATTTTAGGGGACAAGTGTGGTTTTAGTAAATTAAGCGGTACAAAATAAGGTTGATTGTTAAAAAAAGTATTTTGCAATTTTATTAAATAAGTATAAAAAATTATTGAAAGTATTTTTTTAAACTAGATAATTTTAATTCCACATAAAAACTAAATTTGGTATTGAACTAAATCATCAGTTTTGGTAAATAAAACTGATTTTCTAGCAGTTATTCTAACTTAAATTAAATATGTTTTTATATGATTTATAATTGGATAGAATAAAGAGTTATAGTTCAACCGATCCATCCGATCTAAATTTCAATACTAGTTAAAATGAAATTTGATTAACAAGTTAGTGAAAACTATTTTATTGTAATATATTAATATTTCTCTATTAATTAATAAATATTTTATATGACCAAAATCTATTATTTTTAAACTAATGTATGATTCTGAATATTCTGATAAAGTATTCAAATTAGGAAGTTTATATTTAGAGTTATATATTGTATTAACATACATACTTTTTATTAAATACAAATGACTTCAATTTAAAATAATAATAAAGTATATCTAGGCGGCTACGTCCCTACAAACGTGAATGAGTGGAATGGAATTAAACTGAATCAAAATTTGCTCTATCCTAATAAGTCTTATCTCTTTTCATCATTGCTATACTATTTTCAAAAAAAAAAACTTAAATATTAATGTTTCTTGATCAATAGATTATATAAAGCCAAGTAACATCTGTTCGCTACATATCAGAGTTGTGTATAATCTATACTTTACTGATCAATATTCTCGTTAGGTTTTTTAGAAACTATTTAAAAAAAAAAATGTGTTTAGAAACAAGGATGACATGTTAATAAATGGATAGTTGACTATTGTTATTATGTTAGCATATTTAACATATTTTGATAATTTAATTTAAATTAAAAGTTAGTTCAATTCCATTTCATTGCTTTAAAAGGTTACCATTTGTGATATAAAAATATTTCTCTACAATTTTCCATTCCTCTTATTTTATTCTGTAATTTCTATCATTCTGTTAATTGGCATTCCATTTTCTTTAATTCCATTCATTTATAGTATTCCAAAACTTGACTACCAGTTACAGCCAAAAAACGTCTATGATTATGCCAAAGCCGCTTAGGCAAG
>CAJHQP010002933.1:0-75757 GCA_905132765.1 Moricandia arvensis | reverse complement strand
AATATATATTAGATGAGAATTAATATTTATATGATTTATGATTATTTATATTTTGTTATAATAAAAATGTTAAAACCATTAATCAAAAAAATTCATTGTAGATTTTTAACAGTCTTAGTAATTTATAATCGTTTAAAAATTCAAACTATAGCATATAAGAAAAAAAATCTATTTTTTTATTGTATGCTTAATGTGATTTTTTTAAGAATATAAAATTAAACAAAATGATTGAGGATACAAAAATGGTTATTAAATCTTTAGTATTTAAAATCATTAACTGTTATATATTTGCTAACCATATCAAGTAATTTCGTAGCTATTTTTAAGGAAAAATAGAGAATATTCTTCTATATATTAATAATTAATTTGATAGTTATTAATAAAAAGTATAATATGTGTTTAGATGAACCAACCTATATTTTTAAAATTCTAAAAATCAAAGTATAATATGTTGTAATGCTTTAAGATTAATATATAAGGTATTTTCATGTGTTTAGTCATGACACGCATCTAACTCCAAGGTATATCTATCAATGGAATGGGTTGAAAAGTTTAGTCATTTTAAGATTTTGTTATTGATACAAATAAATTTAAACTCATTATAATGGACCATACGAACCAATGAATTATTAAATTGCTAAACAAAAAAATCAATCTACATCCTATTCTATCAAAACACGTTGTACAGCTCTATCATGTGTTCTATTGAGTCTATTATCATTTTTATTTCTATAAAAACATTTCAAATCTTTTTTAAAAATTTAAAAATATATAGCAATATAGATCTTGCAACCACAAACGGAAATCTTGGATTTAGTTTTAAAACCATAAAATATATATATGTCCAACAACAATATTCTCCAACTATAAAATCACAATTTATTATTCTATTAGAAAATATATTTGAAATTAAAATTTAAGTTTTGATATTTAGTGGTTCGTCTAAATTAAATGATGTCATTAAATCCAACTTAGGCCCATATAATAGTTTTTTCTTATATAAAGAACAAAACAGTTGTTAGCAGAAGAAAAAAAAAATCAGAAATGATGAAGCTGCGTTTGAGACGTTACGAGACTAGGGAAACCCTAGAATTTGAACTGGCTGATACAACCAACCTCCATGATCTCCGCCTACGGATCAGTTCATCGACGCCTTTCTCCGTTCACTTCTCTCTTAATCGCAGTGACAAGCCTTCTCCAGAGGCTACACTCCGATCTCTTGGCATGACTCACGCTGACCTCATTTACTACTACTCTCCACCTCCCTCTTCTCCGATGGATATTGAGATCGTTGCTTCTTCTGAAAGCAAAAGGTTAAGCGAACCTTTCTTCTTGAAAAAGGTATTGCTTGAGAAATCTGGTGATGATGCAAGTGGCTTCACTACCTTAGTTACTTCAGTTCATGCCATCATGTTGGAATCTGGATTCATGTTGTTAAACAATCATGGACGCTTTGATAAGTTTAGCTTTTCTAAAGAGATGTTTACTGTGTCTCTAATGTATACTCTCCCTGAGTTAATCACCAAGACGGAGATTGAGTATGTGACTGTTAGGTTTCAAAACTTGGGCAATACTGTTGTGGTCTACGGATCGTTAGGAGGTGGGGGTGAGGTGCAGAGAGTTAGTCTTAATAAGAATAGGTTTGTGTCCGTTATTGATTTGGTTATGGACACTTTGAAGTTTGAGAAACAAGCCTTTTGCAGCAGCTACCGCGATGTGTTCATGTTGTGGAAGATGGTGAAAGATGGTCTTTCTATCCCTTTGTTGATGGGTCTTTGTGAGAAGTCTGGTTTGGAACTTCCAGCTTGTTTGATGCGTCTACCAACAGAGCTGAAGATGAAGATACTTGAGTTGGTTCGTGGCGACAGTGTTGCTAATGTGGCTTGCGTTTGCAGGGAGATGCGGTCTCTGGCTTCAGACAATGACTTGTGGAAACAGAAGTGCTTGGATGAAGCTAGCCATCTTGTTGTGAATCGATCAAGTGTTTCTTGGAAGGCAGAGTTTGCTACATTTTGGAGGAAACGCCAAAAAGCTAGAAGAGACTTCTTAAGAAGTGATAGGGAGATGCATCGTAGGGTGACTAGTCCTGTGATCATTGCACACCCTCGCAGTAAGGCTTACCGTATCGGCCGTTATCGTGAGTTCCTTAGACAACGCTGATGCGCCTTTCCCTTTGCGAATGTTTGGTGGTTTTCCTCTTTAGCTAATAAATCCCTTTGGATATTTTTTTATTCTTTATGTAGGTCTTTAGTTTAAGATTAGTTTTCTCTTGTCCTTTGCCCTTCTTATGGTACTTTGTTGCTCTTTTTATATCTTTAAATAAAGCTTTTGACAATTAACATATCGCATCCTATAAGAAAATGTAAAGTTCTTGCTTCATAGATTCTTTCTGTATATAAAAATCATAGTATAAAGTAATAATCAGGTGACCTCAATGAAAAGTAGCTCTCAGTTCTGTAACTCTTCTTATGTTTGCATTATAAGAAAAAGAATCAGTATATTATCCTGATGATTTATAAGATTATGTCGTCTTGAACACTGGCATTGAGAGTCTTATTCTGAAGAACAATGCTTCCTATGACTGCAACTTCATCTTCTACTGTCACAGCCTCACCTTCAAAACACACAAAATGTATCAGGAAAAAAAAACAAAAACACAAAACAAATCATTTGTTGTAAAACAGAAAGAGAGCTGAAAACTACCAAGAATGGTAATCCCAAGCCTCTCATTGTCATCTCCACTAGCTTGAACTCTTGACCATCGACCTATTGAAGATTTCCAACCAATGATTGAGTTTATAACAACAGCATTGTCCTGCATTAGAACATAAAAAAACATGAATCATTGTCCATTTGTGAACCATAAGGAACATTACAAATTCATTTGCATTACCTTGATTTCAACATCGTCCAGGATTATGCAGTTTATAAGCCTTACACCAGGTCCAACACGAACGTTTGCTGAGATTGACACGTTTGGACCAATCTTGTCCCAAGGACAATTCAAGATTTAGTTTACAAGACGTGATGCTTAATAAGATGTTATGAGACTGGAAGAAAGGTTACCTTAGCGGATGGATGCAGCTTTACGGATGGGTGAATGTAAACATCACCAAGTATCATCGGTTTCTTATTAGTACCATCTCCTGAAGCCAAAAGATGAGGAGATGTTTCACGGAACTGAGAAAGATACAAGTCCGAGCATTTCAAAGACTTCCTGTTTATAAAACAAAACTTGTGAGCAGGAGGAGAGTTTGGTCCAAAGCAAACAAACAAAAAGTTAATTACCCTGGAGTCTTAATCTGTTCCCAAAAATCCTTATTCTCATATGTGTATAGTTGCTTCTTTCCAGCAAGTGGTGACAATATATCTTGATCTAGCCTCACAAAATCTGCAGGGACAGACCTTGAAGCAGACTGGAAGTGGCTGTAGATGCTAGCTGCCAAGGTTAGTTAAAAATTCAAGTGATCACAAAAATGAGGAACCCTATATAATTCAAAAAACAAAGCATGTCTAGGCCAATAATGAAGAACTCACACGTCTCTCTCATTTGGTTGTATACTCCTTCAATGGCTTTGAAGATATCTGAGGTAAACACATAGACACCACAGTTGATCAAGTCACTCACCTGCATCAGTAGTGAAACCTCTGTAAGCTTTGTAACAAAGTCCATAACCAGTGAGGGATATAAGGAAAACAGGAAACTTCTAAGAGAGGGTTACAAAAGTCTCTGGTTTCTCTGTATAATGCAAGAGTTCTTTAGTATCAGGGTCAGCTATCAACTCTCCAAATTGGCTTGCTGCTTCTGCAGAAACCTGAGAGCAAGAAGATATTCATGAACCTTTGATCTTTATTGATGTTTCTTCTGAACAAAGAAAGAGAAACCGTTTAAGAACATCGAACCTTGATTACTAGCATAGTTCCAATGCCACCATATCTACGATGTGCGTCTGACATATATTGTTGTAAAGTTACATCAATGTAAGAAAATGACATTAAGAAGATTGAAGAATGAAAAGCAAAGCAAGATTACCGAGAATGTCTTGAAGAGGGAAAGAACAGCAAACATCACAGTTTAAGAGGAAAACATGCGACTGTTCAAAAAAAGACAACCAAAAGAAGAAGAAGCTGAATCAACAAAACAAATGAGTGAAGCAAGAACAAAGATTCATTAGAGATCAAACCGGTTTTTCTTCCATGATTCTATCACGAAAGTAATAAAGAGCACCAGCAGAACCATGGGGCTTATCTTCTTTCAGGTATCTGACATAACACATGAGAAAGTTTGAGAATATTGGACATGAAGAAACAAAAAGACACAAGTGCAATGAACTTACCGCACTGGGATCTTAAGCTCGTTAGAAATGGAAGAGACATACAAAGCGAACTCTCTTTCCTCGTAAAACCCAATCAGAAAAATCTGAGCCAGATTTGATATCTGCCCTCCAAACACAAAAACACAAACCAAATCAAGAAAAGTTTGCAAGCATTCCCAACTAGGTATAACAAGAAAAGTTCATGACTTGGAGATCAAACATTTCAAAGTTGACAACATTCCAAACATTTGTAGCTAATGTAACAAGGAATAAGCAAAGTTCACAACAAAAAATTACAAATCATACAATAACAAGATTTTTCAGGGATTAACCATGAGAGTGTGAAAGAAAGAGAAACCAAAAAAAAAAGCAAACACCTTTTTGCAAGCAGAAATAGGATGATGAATCATTGGCTGGCCAGCCAAAGGAATCAGCGGCTTGGGCGTATTGAACGATAATGGGCGAAAACGAGTTCCTAAACCGATCAGCATTCAACAAAACAATCAATTTTGTTGGGAAACTACAAGTTGAGATCCAAAAGAGAATAGATGTTGTTCACCTTTGGTCGGTCCTCCGACCATGATCACGGCGACGACTTTCTCTTCCGACATCTCGACGATCTGGTTTTGTGAAAGGTTGTAAAGTAGAAACAGACAAATTGAGTTTGAAGGTCAAACTTAAGACTAAGAGCACGTTTGTTTGTTCAGTTTGTTTTCTTTTATGGCTTTACAAAAATGAGACCATGACCTGAAAAAACTGAGCGTGACTAGACAAAAAAATCAGGTGAATTTGCAAAATGTATATATTGTGTAAAATAAAATAAAATAGCAATTCTTTTAATATTTTTTAGTTTTTGTCTCCAAAAGAAAATGACCAAAAAAAATTTTTATTGAAGAAGCGAAAGATCTTTATACCATTTATTTTTATAGATATATTAATAAAAAATTATAGTTTTGAATTATATGTTTTTAAATTTAAAATTTTTAAAAAAATTCTTTGATTCGAATTTTTTTAATTCAAACTTTTTTTTTAATTTTCTTTTTGAAATTTGAAAATGCTTTTGAAACTATTTTAAAATTTTTTACTTGAAAATATTTAATATTCCTTTATTTTTTAAAATTGTAAACCCCACTCCTAGAACTCCACCTATTAATTCCAAACCTTAAGTATAAATTAGTTAACCTTAAAAATATACATGTATATTTATCTTTTAATGAAACTTATTTTGGTCATTTTCTTCCTTGAATGCTTTTTGATGAAAAGAAACTAAAATGTGGCATCCTAGAAAATTTCTCAAAATAAAACATTTTTTTGTGATACTATGGAACATAGAACAATAAAACCAGAAGAACATATCTATTGATCAATATAGCATAATTACAATGTATTGGTTCGAAAATCCTAGTTTTAGCTGTCTGAGTTTATAGTTGAAATATATGTTAAATACTTCTATATTCTAAAATATGAAAATATTTCTCTTTAGTAAAGCTTTTTCTTTTTATCCAAATGCAGGAAGAAAATATGACATGTAAGTGGTTAATTATTTTCCAATAATTTGCCTTCTATCTTCTGATTTAGTGAATGAAGTTAGGAGACAACCTGTGCTTTTTGGCTGACCGGAATCATACATTTACAGCAAGTTTGCGGGTGATGCGAGGAGCAAAACGTTGTTAAAGTTTATCTGGATTATCTTGACATGGACCGTATGGATATATGGTAGGAGATGCTTCATTGTGAAGGGCTCATGATTATTTAAGAGATTGGGTTCTCTTAAGTCGTTTGGTACAGAGCCATGTATTATCATGTGATCTTGGTGGACTCGTGGTCTCCGATTTGCATTATAGTGGTCTACGAGATCCGTCTTATGGCACATGGCCTTATGGCGTGTGGTCTTATGGGCACGTGGCCTAATCAGCTGGTAAGAAAGATGTGATCTAGAGAGTATATGACTGGACCAAATAGTAAATCAGTTGATATGTTTCATGAACATAGAATCTTCCTGCTAATTAGTACGAAGTCGTGGCCTGAACCAATGGACGAACTCACAAAATGCTACAGTGGGCGGATATTTTTATCCGGTTGGCGATGATCTCGAAGATCTTGAAAGTTTTACAGAGTTTATGGTTGTGTGAATGAGAGAAACTCCAATGGGGAAGATGAGAGCTTGATATGGTCGAAATGAGAGTGAGACTGATGAGAGAGAGAGTAAACGAGAGACTAAAGGTTTTGGGAGACTAGAGAGAGAGACTAAGAGACTAATGAAGAAGAAAGGGGAAAACCCTCATTCAGCTTATCATTTACACTCGACATTACATGGTATAAATAGAGAAATGAAGGTTACAAGGGTTTACAAGAAAATCAAGACAAGCATGTGAGGTCAACAAATGAGAGGTGCCTAATTCAAATCTCCTTGGCCAGAAATTCTCACATGCTTGGACAGCCTGTCACTTGCTGGCTCCTTGACTGATCATGTGGATATGAGTGAGCTCGTGTGGATAAGAGGATAAAGGCACCTTTCTTGCACCTTTTGGTTACTGTCAAAGGCATCTTCAAGATGCCAAAAGGATCTTTCACTCCAAATGGATCTTTCACTCTCGGGGAGTGATATCTACTTCCTCTTTACCTTGGGACACAAGTCTCCTCTATGGGAGTATACGAATTAGGGTTTGGTTTGTACACTTTTCGCCCCTAAATTTGCACAAACCCAAAACATGATCATTTGGTCGAGTATTAAGTTTCTGGGTCGACCTCGTCCGTACGGTCCGTACAGTCCGTACGATACGGACGCCCTAACTTTGCACATCGACCAAGTGCTCCCAAACTTCTCCCATGCTTTCTTTCTTTATTGTAACCAGTGGCGGACGGAAAGAGGAACGTACGGGGTCACGTGCCCCCGTCTCATTTCTAGTTTTCCTTAATAAATACTATAAGATCTATAGAAATGCCCCCAACCCAAAACTAAAATGTAGTGAAGAAAATTTTTGTGCCCCCAATTATATTTGTTTCTAGATCCGCCCCTGATTGTAACCCTTCATGAACCTTGATATAGTAGTGCATATAGCTTTTGGACACTCTTTAGGTCTTGACAGAACTTCTAAGAGGTTTGGTCCTTTCTTTGCACATAACCTTTAGTGATTAGTTTATCACTTCAGGTTTAACAGATCTGTCTGTGTCATCAAAGAAAATTATCTTTAAATTTTGTTTTCATGTCGTATAGGAAGAAATGCTTGACTCGAGGCCAGGAGGAGAATATTGTGGAGGTAATCCTCTTACTATATATGTGTTTTGACCATGTCTTGTTGTCAAGCCTTATGGATATTCTCATGCTTTTGAATTTTCTTTCCTTGTAGTATATTGTTGTTGCGACTAGAATCACGGTTATAATGTCAAAGAAAATTCAAATTTTGAGAACTAAATTCTTGATTTTTGCATTTTATCATATTTTCTTTTATTTCAGCGACATATATAAGGTGGATCATCCCGTTTCGGAGTGATTTGTATTAAAATGATAAATTTATTGTTATTCAAATGCAGATTTTAATTAACATTTTAAAATCTAGTGGTATTGAACTTGTCATTTCATAAAACACTATGAAATTTATTGTTATTGAACAAAATTTAAGTTGAAGATTCTAAAGTGCTTTAATTATTTATAGAGTGTTTGAGAGTAGTTTGTTAGTTATAAAAATAAAAATATAAATTTCATAGTTTAGATGAGATTTTAGAATACTTTAACAAAAAATCACTTTAAATTCTCAATTCACCTACAATCATCTAAAAACTCATTAAAAATCAAATAACTTCAAATTTCAGATTCAATACACCCCATATGTATTTCTGGAAACATTAGACTTGATTCTATGGGTAGTATGGTATATAGGCTCCGATGGGATGCCTACTATACATACCTTGTGATTTATTTTTTTCCACCCAGAGGAAATGGAGTGATATCTAAACTTTTTTCCTTACCTCACTTTTTTCATAATGGTTGCCCCAGACAGCTTTTTGGGTGTTCATTCTTCTCTCCTACCCCAACATAGGATGATATTTCGGAAGTTGATCATGTGGCTATTTCAGCGGCTCTCTTAAAGCATTATCATCCTATGGGTTGCGTGGAGATCGCTCCTTTGTTCCGAACTAGGGGAAGACAAGATCTCTGAGATATAGGAAGTTTTTTTTTCCTTTGTTTAATCTCCACCTTGCTATTTTTGGCAGAGTAACTCTTGATTATTTCATCCATGTTTTAGTTCAAGTAAAACACTGACTCTGTTTTACAAACATGTTGATGTCCTTACAGAAAGAAGGAAACATCCATAGAGACTCCACGTCATGACAATATTAACATATCACTGCAAATATTCAAGTATATTTTTTCTGAGATTTCCAATAGACAAGCACATAGTTCTTGAGGTTTGGAGAACATTGGCATATGATCTGCATCTTTAATCTCTACCACTTCTTTGGGTGGATTATCAATCGCTGATGCTGCTCATGTACTAAGTTATCCTCTCAACATATGATGTTGTACACACGTGTAACCGATCCATACCCTTCCTTACTAAAAGCTCTTGTTCCTGCAAGATTGTCTGTAGCAAAAGCCGTGTTCTCCCTCACCAACAATTTCGCCAGTTCAAGATCCTAAACGGAAGATTGACAATCTCATTTTGTGATGAAAAGAGAGGTTGATATAGACTTAGAGTCTTACTTGGACCGAACATAGTTGATATAGTTTCTTGGCCATGAACTTTGGTCCGAAAAGAATAGTATGTAAAGGACGATCATGTGTTGTGTAGCTGCGAAACGCAGTGTCTGATAACTCTTCTGGTGTCCAACAACTCGGGACCAACTATAGAATTTCACTCGATATATCATTATCAGTTTTAATTATTGTTGTGATTTTGGCTTGGCCTCTCATCACTCACGCATGGTCAGCCTCTCTTTCTTACTTCTGTTTTTGTTCACTCACTCAGTCTTTGTTTTCACTTTTGTTAAATCTGAACACAAGCATACACACTCTCTTTTACGTTAGTTGTTGTTCTCGTAGAGAGAAAAGAGAGAATACTTTGATTGTCTACATTTTTACTTCTCCAAATATTTTTCTTATTAGACTTTGATATTTTTTCTTACAACAACACAAACACATACTTGTAGTAGTTTTCTCACTAACTACTACTACTAAACACACCTTCCCTCTACTAACAACTCCTAACAACTCTATCTAACTAGACTTAAACCAACACTTCACTCTTCCTTGTTGGCTTAACTTAACTAGCTATACTTCACTTCTTGACTTTATTCTTTGTGACCAAAGTCACAACTCAACTCCTCTTTAGCCTTTTTGTTGGCTCTTCTCCTTCTTCATCGTTGACTTGCGACACAAGCTTTCTTTTTCTTCTTTTGTTCTTGTGCTTTCTTCTTGAGAACTTCTTCTTTCTTCTTTGTAGCTTCTTCTCTGCTACTCTTCTTTGTTCTTCTTGGGTAGTATTTAATCAAAGGTTCAATCTCAACAATTATCATAATGAAACACAGAAGAAATTTACCTTCTCGAACGAGTAAGTAGGAGGGTTCTTGGTATCGGGCATGGTATCAAGAAGAAAAGAGCAGAAATTTTGTTAGGGAACATATCGGGCATGGTAGCTGTCAAGAATACTCATATTCTAGTATCCTAGATTTAGTTTAATTTCTATCATATTTTCATATGTTTGCTTCAAATGTATGTTTCTCAATTGTAATCATTGGTAACAACTGTAAACTCTGGGAAGTTCAAATATAATGCATCAAAAGTTCAAAAAAGTATGGTTTGTGTTTCACATACGATGGAGATATAGGTAGGCGGCCTAGCAAGTCATTGGTGGGCAAGGTTGATGTGGACACAATCGCGTAGATCAAGGTATCTAAGGTGAAGACAATTCTCAACAATGGCGTTTAAGCCGGTGTTTGTTAACTTGTTCCCTATAAGCTGGAGGTGGTGTAGACCAGACATTGTTTTAGCAATTGCCAAAGCATCATCATCACACTCGTTGTCCTTGTAGTAGTAACCAACATTGTTTAGCTTCAGAGTCTTGAGAAGTGGGCAAGAAAGGCCTATAGCTTCCAAATCCAATTCCATAAATTGCGAAAGTTCAAGGTGTTCGAGCAATGTGAGCTTCATGACTGCTTCCAAAAGTCCCACACCCGTTATTTGATAGCACTCAGTAAGTACAAGGTGTTTCAGGTTACTTGACCTGGCACCCAAACACAAACTATTATTGCAACCACCACTTAGAATCAGGACAAGACAAGTTTTTGAGAGTTTTAGGGTTTAACCTGTCGGCCATGTAGGTGAGGAGAGAATCGGTGCCGAAGTAGTCAATGTAGATCTCCAGCAAGCCGCTCTGGCTTAGATCAACGGCGCGACGGCACATGGCCTCGGCGGTAAGAAAAGAATCCATGTCTCGCATGTCGATTTTCTGCCACATCAAGGGGTCTTGACAGACTCGTCGCCACGATCTGCACACGTTCCTAGCGATTACTAGTCTATCAGGCACGCTAAGACGCAGCAGAATCAAATATATCAGCTCCAATGGAAGCTCCTCCCAGTTTATAAGTTTTGCGTCTTTCATCTTACTGGAGGCAAAGAGAATGGATATGAATCAATTTCTGAAGGTAAAGATTGTCTCTCTTTCAATCCCTAATTTAATCATTATAAACTAAATTTACAAAATAAACCCAATATTATAATGAATATTGGGGCCTAGGGCCATGATTATTTAATGCTTTTTGAGGAAGACAACGTAGTTAGAAAAAAAAGGAAATAGAAAAAGAGAGAAAAAGAGAGAAAAAAAGAAACATTGTAATTTAGTCATGATCGTTGAAACCTCCTTCAACTATAAATAAAGTTTCTCTCTCTTTCTTCTGATTTTCAAGTGTGTTATTAGGTTTAAGGATGTCTCACAGATTAGCAACGGTGTAACGGTCTTGTCCCTAGAATCTTACTTTCAATCTTAAAAACACTTCTCTTCAGTTCAATATTTTCTTTATTTCAAAACTCAATTATCTTACAAGTAATTAGATTCAATGAAAACCGAATAACATAAACATAGTTTAAGAAATCGAAGTGAAAAATCTTAAAATAAAACAACATAGATGGCACCATCCCAACTCCTACTCCTGCCTCCTCGATCATACCTACAAGAAGGGGTGAGTAATTGGGATTATGAATCGGAACTGTCACTCTCAGTGACAAACCACTGAAACGAAGAAGAGGATGTAGATTGGAGACTTACCGTATCGATCTAAGGAACAACTACGAAAGTGGGCAAATGAGAGAGAAAGTTGGAGACGATGGAGGAGGATAGCCGGCGCCAGTGGTGGTCTAGGGGGGTGACGACCGGCGGCTAGGGTTTCTTGTCTTTGGGAAATCTCTGTAGGGTTTTGCTCTATTTCTCTCTGTAGAGAAAAGAGAATGATGCACCTTATTTTATAGGAAAAGAAGGTGAAACCATAAGGTTTATCCTAATGGGCTGCAAACCTAACAGACTTTCTTAAAATAAAAAGGAGGTTTTGGGCTAGTGGGTTTGGAGATGTTACAATTCTCCTCCACTTACTGGAATTCGTCTCCGAATTCCGCGTGTCGAAACTCCAAAACCTAAACATCCCAAACATAAGCATCCCAAACCCAAATGGGTAACCAACTCGGCATTTGCAATATAACGGTTCATGTAACCAACTCGGTTCACTAATTATCACATAGATCCAAACGTCCTCTTCGATCCCATCCCTTTCCCATAACCATCCATGTCATTTCTAGGCATGTGACTTTGACCCGGTACCGATTACCCGAACCGAATCCGACCCGATTTTTACCGGTTCAGCTCGGTTTCGGTATATGGAAATTTAACCGATGGATAAAACTATAAAAATCCACGGGTAACAGGTCGGATCCGGGTTTTACCCGAGCCAATTCGGGTACCCGATATAACCCGAAACATGTTCACATATTTATATATATGCCATTATTTTATATCCGTTACATAACTTGTGGGTTTCAATTAGAAACTCTAATTCCCAAATTTCTTCCTCTTCCCAAAGTACGAACCCTAAATTTTCGATTCGTCTTCTCCATTATAGCAATTGAGGGTTGTGAAGGTCTCTATACAAATAAAGCAACCGGTGTTATCATAAAGCTTAAAGTTGGAATCTTTAGTCGATTGTCTTCTGTCTCCACCCTCAACATTTTCGAGAATTCATTCGGAGGTAAGCAACAATTTCGATTGTTTAATTCTTTAATCCTTAATTCTCTTATATTATATCGATTGTCATATACTTATTGTAATAGTTGTTATTGAATGCAGATGGATTCTTCTCCAACTCATCCAGAAGACGAAGTCAATCATCAACCAATGGATGAAGACTTTTGTTCAGAAGAAGATGTACAAACTCCAGGTTTAGGAAAAAGAAACGAGAGAGATGAAGCTGGTGGTTCTGGTGTAGGGTCAAGAAAGAAGACAAGGTCTTTTGTCTGGAAGCATTTCAACAGACTAGAAGACAACTACGACAGATGTAAGTGCCGCTATTGTAAGAAAGAGATGAGCTGTCCAACCAAGTATGGAACCTCTAATCTCAAGAAGCATATCACTGGTTGTAAGTCATACATGGCATGGAAGGCTGAAAATGCGTTCAAAGACCAGTCAAAGATAACTCCTGATGAAGATGGTAACATGAGTTTGTGTAAGGTGTCTGAGAAAGTTTTCAAAGATGCTACGAATGAGATGATAATCTTAGGCAAGTTACCATTAGCTTTTGTGGAAAGCTTAGCGTGAAAACACTTCTGCAAGAAAGTGCAGTTAGATCCTCCTGTATGTAGGAAAACATGTACAAAGGAGATTGCAGCAATGTATGTGTCGAGGAAAGCAGAAATGAAGAAGGTTCTTGGACAGAACAAACAAAGACTCTCTCTCACAACAAATATATGGACTGCTCCCTACACTGTGGTTAGTTACATAGTTATTACTGCTCATTTTTTGATTCAAGTTGAAAGCTTAGGAAGATGATAATAGGGTTCAAGAATGTTGATATCATAAAGGGTCTACAATTGCGAGAGTCCTTGTAGATTGTTTAGCTGAGTGGGATATAAAAAGAATCTTCTGCATCACAGTTGATGATGCTACAGCTAACACATCAGCCATGAAGAAGTTCAAGGAAGAATTCATGAATCATGGTGAAAATGCACTGGTTCTAAATGGTGAGTTCTTGCACGTTAGGTGTGCTACACATATTTTGAATCTAATTATCAAGGAAGGTTTAAATGAGGTGGATGATAGCTTGACTGCCATTCGGAATGGTATTCAATATGTGAGGTGTTCAACCAATAGACTGAAGTCTTTTGAATTTCAGGTTGATACGGGAAAGATGACTAGAGGAAGCCTTCCATTAGATGTCAAGACAAGATGGAACTCGACGTATCTCATGCTAGACCAAGCAATAAATTTCAGGGCAACATTCGAGAAGATGGAGGCTGAAGACAAACCGTTCAATGACTACTTTTTGGAGCTTGAAAATGGGAAAAAGAGGATTGGACCGGCGTCTACAAGAGACTGGGAAGAAGTTGAGAGGTTGGTACACTTTCTTGTCATATTTTACAATTCAACTTTGGTGCTCTCTGCTTCAAAATCCATTACGTCGCACAAGATCTACAATGAGATTGTCACCATCACTAGGAATGTCAGTAAGATAAGTTGTGCTCCAGGTCCTGATGAAGCATTGAGGTTGAAAGCTTTGACGATGATGGAAAAATTAAGGAAGTATTGGAATCCATATATGGAAGTATCTGAAGCTGAGAGTGGTAAGTCTAAGAGCTGTAAAATGAATAAGCTTTTGATAGTTGCTACTGTTTTTGACCCAAGAAAGAAGATGAACTTTGCTAACCTCTGCTTTGAGATGCTCTATGGAAAAGAAAGCATCGAGTATAATCTGTTGTCTGAATCAATTATGGAGATCATGAAGCGTCTATATGATGAGTACAGTCTTGGATACAACACAAGTGGTGGAGGGTCAGGTGGTTCACAGTCGCAAGGAGGTTTATCTTCTCAAACCCAAAATCAAGAGAGTGGTACAATTTTTCAGAGTCGAGTTCTAGGCAATGATATTGGCTACGAAAGGATGGATAATCTATACGCGAAGTTGTACAAGAAACATGTACACAAGATTCTAGTAATGACTTAGAAGTGTATTTGAAAGAGAAAGTAGAGATTACAAAAGGTGTTAATGGACTTGGGGGCGAGTTTGATGTTTTATCATGGTGGAGAAGAAATATTGTGAAGTTCCCGATCATGTCTCTCATTGCTGCTGATATACTTGCGGTTCAAGCATCATCTGTAGCATCAGAAAGTGCATTTAGCACTAGTGGGAGAGTCTTAGACCCACATAGGAGCTGTTTGACACACTTTATGGTCGAGGTGTTGGTGTGTACAGAACAATGGTTGAAATCTGAGATTCATATAAATGAGAAAGGCATTCATACAAGAGCAGCTACTTTCAGATGTGGAGCAACAAGATGATCTTATGAGAGGTATGGTTTACCACTTTTGAACTCTTTAAAATATGATTTTGATTGGTGTTTGAATCAAATATGATTAGAACTGTTTTTTTCTTAGAATTTGAAGTTGGATGCAACATGGAATAAGGAGTGGACTGTGCCACTGTGGAGTGTTGACGAGTGAGGCTTAAGAGGACAAGATTTCAGTTTATGTTCTTGTTTAAGACTTTAAATACTTTATGTTTGTGTAATTTGCTTCAGTTTCGATGTTGAAGAACTTTGTTTTACTTCCTGGTTTGTTTGGCTTTCACATTTTGTTTCAAGAGCTTGGTTTCACTTGACATTTCGTTTTCTTAAGTTGTTTTGATTTCGAGTAATTGGTTATAAATCGGGCTTAGATTATGGTTTCGGGTACTTTTTTAACCGAACCGATTTGTATCCATTTTTTGGGTAAAATATGGTTACTTTCATAAAAAATCCGAACCGATCCAAAACCGAACTGTAAGTCGACTAAGTACTTATTGGATAATGTTTCTAAATAACCGATTTACGCGGAACCGAACGGTTCCTACCCGGAACCGACCCGAATGCCCGAAATCCCAACCCTAGTCATTTCCTCATCAACGGCAGCTTCCTTAGGGTCTAAATCTCAACATATATGCTGATTACTGTTACTTTGCAACACACATCTACTAATGAACTTTGGATAATTAATTTATATCATCTAAGAAGTATGCATAAGGCCAACACATGAACATCTTGGGGCATTCAAACTGACATGCCACCACATCAATCCTCTCATAATCGCAAACGACCATATGTGCCATAACCTTATGATCCATAACTTCCATTCCATATCACTTTCTTTAACATTCTCATCCTAAGATACATTATCGCTTCTGCAGATTCAGATCCTTATGGCGCTTTTCGGTATGACCTCAAGACCGTCATGCACTTCTTTTAGTTCAACATCAAGTAATTCTGCTTGCTTAGTAGTTCCTTGGATAATTTCCGGCTATAGATCTTAACTCTCCCCCACTTTGGTCCAGTATAAGGGGTCCAATATGTTCTCCCATACAAGCCTTGTATGGTGCCATCCTTAGAATTTAGCGGTAGCTTTTGTCCTACACAGAATCATCCGATGGTAGATGCCATAACCACCTTCCTTACCATCCCTACACACTTGTATGCAACATACATTGATCACCATGTCCTTGGTAATCTAGTAACAGAGTTCATAATTACCATGTCCTATTTCCATTACATCACATAAAACTCTTACAATAATCCGCTATGGATACACCATTTCCCCTTTATCGACTGACACACCTCTACTATGAAAGCCATGAATAACAATCCTCTTCATCTCGTCCTAATAACCCTTCTTTTGGTCCAACTACATCTTTGTACTTCCTGAAGGTGTTGGATATTGTAACTTGGGAGCTTATCTTAAGATTTTTTTTTCTTTGGATCTTCATCACCTAGGACACTCATTCAGTTCATACATTTGAAGCATGTCACAAGTCCAAAACTCCAGTCTAGGCATGTTCTCTGGCACTAACGTGGCTAACATGTGTATCTCGCCAAAATCATCACAACTTCCAATTGCGTTTTCTTTTTTATACTTCCAATGGTGTTCCACGCGAAGTCCTACCCCTTGTTCCATTAAGGACAATCTTCCTCTCCTATAGATTAATTTGGACACATGCTCTGGCATAATCCTAAGACTGGTCGTCTATGTTTCTAAGATTTCCTCATCGTTGGCACGTCTCTAGATTCCCATAGTTTTCATTCGCTTTGGCACACTGAATTGACTCTTGTAGCCTCCGGATTTTAGAACTTTTTGAAGGTACAACAACTAAATAACTTTAAGCTCACCAACTATATAATGTTATTGTGAGGTGTGTGCAATTACTCCCTCTATCCACTACCGATCTCGAATAACATGCTAGAACTACGCTGCTAGACTAGGTGCACATTACTTCCACTAATCGATTTTATTTTAATGTAAGTAGTTATACATAAATACATACCGTGATCGGTTCCGCTCATTCGTGATCCCCAACATAAAGACCCTCGGTCCTGCTGCTTGTCTCTTGGGTGGTGGTGGTAATATTCCATCTGCTACTCTCATCTTATGAACTCTACAATCCTTTGCTATGTGACCTTGACGTCTGCAGCGAAAACATCTAGTATCCGGTTGTTGTCTAAAAGGGCAGTTCTTCTTAAGGTGTCCCATCTGCTTGCACCGGAAACACATCCCATGCCAACACTCGTCTAAGTGCTTCTTTCCACACCTTTCACACCATTGTTTAGGTGTAACTGCGGTTGCTGCACTTAAGGTTTCCCAAGTTCTTTTAATAGTTGTGGCATGCATGCTCTTAGCTTGCTTACGCTCTTCTTCCAGCCCGACTTCCTGTTCTGATGCCTTTTCGATCAGCTCGTTTATGTTCTGGTATTCTCGAATGTTGCAACTGTTCTTGAGCTCAATCCACATTCCTTTCAGGAATCGTCGTATCAATTCACGCCTCCCATGTGATTTCCCACAAACCTTCTCATCTTGATAAACTCTTTGCCATACTCTCTCACACTCTGGATTCTTTGTTTTATATCTTGGAACTGGCCCTCCATTCGATCAAGGGCTTCCTGCGAAAAGTACTTTTGGTTAAATTCTTCAAGGAAGTATGTCCAAGTCAAATTGTGATGTCCTTGCGCGTCTTTCAATATGCCTTCCCACCACACTAGGGCATCATCCTTCAGATGGTGGACAGCCAAATCCATGCGGAACTCCGGCGGGCACCTAGCTGAGTCAAAGTTTCTGACCAAACTGCCTCCTCTAGTTATCAGCATCAATTGCATATGTCCCTCCGCTGAAGAGTTATGTATGCATGTTCTTCATGTGTTTCATCATGTCCCAATACAAGGGTCCTTCTCCTTGCACTCGCACATGCAGTGGTGGAGGTGGATTGTTCACGGTGTTTCCCTTTGGTGGTTGTGCGACTCCAAATCCTTTTGGACTTCTCCTTTGTTAGACCTCTTGGTACATCTGCAACTCTTCCAAGACTGCAACATCCACAACAACTTGACCCGTCTTCGGAGCCTCTCTTGATGTGTCTCTCCACTCTGGATCTACTTCGATACAACTTCCATTCAAGCTGTTATCACGGAATTCAGCTCTAGCGGCACGCTGAGCTGATCTTTGGGCGGTGGTCATTGTCGAGGTAACCTTGGCCTTCTTTGGCGGCATCTTGATACAACGATTGATGTGTCAGATTCTGGTAACAAAAGAGTTCGCTAACCTCATCGAGTAAGCGAGGAGCTTTGGTCGGAGTGGTTCCTTATATTAATCTTTATAAAATCTCAATTTAGTAAAAAGTTTGAAATCACTTTGAAACTCGGATATAAAACACTCTTACACCTACCCACCCAGGACAACACTAGATGTGTTTAACCCCCGCTTTGATACCAATTGTAACGGCCATGTCCCTAGGATCTTACTTTCAACCTTAAAAACACTTCTCTTCAGTTTAATATTTTCTTTATTTCAAAACTCAATTGTCTTACAAGTAACTAGATTCAATGAAAACCGAATAACACAAACATAGTTTAAGAAATCGTAGTGAAAACTCTTAAAACTAAACAACATAGATGGCGCCATCCCAACTCCTACTCCTACCTCCTCGATCATACCTGCAAGAAGTAGGGGTGAGCAATTGGGATTATGAATCAGATATGTCACTCCCATTGACAGGCCACTGAAACGAAGAAGAAGGAGATGTAATCTGAGACTTACCGTATAGATCTAAGGAACAACTACGAAAGAGGGCAAAGGAGAGAGAAAGTCGGAGACGATGGAGGTGGATGGCCGGTGCCGGTGGTGGTCTCGGGGTGACGACTGGCGGCTAGGGTTTCTTGTCTCCAAGAAATCTCGGCACGGCTTCACTCTATTTCTCTCTGCAGAGAAAAGACAAGGAGGCGCCTCCTTTTATAGGAAAAGAAGGGGAAACCCTAATGTTTTTCCTAATGGGCTGCAAACTTAATGTGCTTCCTCAAAATAAAAAAGAGGTTTTGGGCTAGTGGGTTTGGGAATGTTACAAACGGGGTCGTATTCATTCTTCATGTAGTTGTATGAGATTGTGTACAATCACTCGATGGATGCGATCATCTCGTGGAGCAACAACAGTTTCATAGTTTGGGATGTCGACCAGTTTTGCAAGAAGATTATGCCCAAATCTGTAGAGGCCGGTAGTAATTTCTCAGAGTTTGTGTCGGAGCTTCGCTATCATCGGTTAAGAATCGGCCGGTTCGAATTTGGGCATGAAAACTTCATGAGAAGTTGACCTTGGCTTTTGAAGAGGATGGTGCCGAGCAAAGCTTGGAATGACAAGTTGTAATGGTAAAACATATCATATATATATCTTAATATTGCGACTGAGACAACAAGTAGTCAGTCTCAAATTTCTTCTTGAGTAACACGAAAGATTATGATCCGAAAGATGATTGTCCAGTAAAAGAATGCAGAGAGATCGTGACGTTGATAAACAAATTAAACTTGCAAGACTTGTTAGACTACCTCCATCAAGGGGTTCTTAGGGGGTTTTTAACCCAAAAATAGTGGTGGGCCCCACCACTTTTCCTAAGAACCGGTTTCAAAAATCCTAAATTAAGAACCGGTTCTTGCACTGTTTCGTGGGGCCACATTGACACGTGGCGGTCCACGATTGGTTTGTTTTTTTTTTAAATCATACAATAAAAAAAGTAAGGGATTCTAACTGAAGGATATGCTCTTAATTTATAGTCTACTAAAACACACAGATTTTAGTATGCAACATAAATACTAACTATGCAAATGCTGATCAAAGATGTAATGATAAGTTTGTTTAAGCTTTGGCACTGAGAGATGTCAAATGATGTGGAAGAACGAGAGCTTAAGTTTTTTTTTTCTTGGAAGTTGTTAAAAATTATGGAGTCATGAAGCAAGTTGGTATAATACATTATCTGCATCAATCTTGATTTATGATGAGCTTCGCTAACCTCTATGGAAAAGCGTAACGTGCATGTGTTGCTAGATACTACCCCAATCCTACTGATAACATTATCGGTTCAAAATAAATTTAGATTCTGTATTTAAAAGCCCAAGCTCGTTATATTTGGATAAGGAGCCTAACTTTAGGCCCATGTTTCTATATTCAGACACAACGGCACAACCGATCGCCGTTTCTTACACCCTAGCAGTTACTCACCATCCGGTTATAAGCCCTAGCTGTTGTGTCGACTGTCGAAACAGAGCTCTTCTCTGAAACTGGCAGAGTGTATTATACATTTCACAGGAAAAGTTCACCCTTTTTTTTCCCTTGTGGGTTTAGAGAAAGATGAAACCTTCTCAGAAGAGAGCTCGCAAACTCAAAAGACAATCTGCGGAAAACGCCTCCGACGAAGTTAAAGAAGCTTCCGTTACACACCTGAACGAATCTCCGTCCCCTGAGCCTCCTGAAACCAACCCATCTCCGTCGCGACTCAACCGCGGGAGAGGCCAAAAGCGCCGCTTGAACAACCCATCTGAAACCACCGAGCATCGCGGCCAGAGGTCGTCTCTTCCTCATCATCACCACTCTGAGACCAACAACAATGGGATGATGAATGTTTCAGCACCAACATCGGAATCTATACCTGCTGCTCCGAGCTGGGAGACTGTGGTGAAAGTTGCGCCTTCGATGGACGCTGTGGTGAAAGTCTTTTGTGTCCACACTGATCCCAACTTCTCGCTGCCATGGCAGAGGAAACGGCAGTACAGCTCCGGGAGTAGTGGTTTCATCATCGGAGGAAGAAGGGTTTTGACGAACGCACATTCCGTTGAGCATCATACTCAAGTCAAGCTCAAGAAGCGTGGCTCCGACACTAAGTATCTAGCTACTGTCTTAGCCATTGGAACTGAATGCGACATTGGTATGATATGAATCTCTTGTTGTTGCAATGGAACAGTTTCTTGATTGTTTTTTTTTCTGTGGGATTGTTGCAGCGTTGTTGACAGTTAGTGACGATGAGTTTTGGGAAGGAGTGTCTCCTGTGGAGTTTGGAGATCTACCAGCTTTGCAAGATGCTGTAACTGTTGTTGGCTATCCAATTGGTGGAGACACAATCTCTGTCACAAGCGGTGTCGTTTCTCGGATGGAGATACTGTCTTATGTACATGGCTCGACAGAGCTTTTGGGCTTGCAGATTGATGCGGCTATTAACTCTGGGAACTCTGGTGGTCCTGCGTTTAACGACAAGGGGAAATGTGTCGGCATTGCGTTTCAGTCGTTGAAACATGAAGATGCTGAGAACATTGGTTATGTCATACCAACACCTGTGATTGGACATTTCATTCAAGATTATGAGAAGCATAATAAGTACACTGGTACGCTTTAAGTTGGTCTTTGTTGTTTCGTTATCTCTACTACATGTGTGCTATTGTTTTCTTCTAATACTTGTAGTGTTGTAGGCTTTCCTGTGATTGGGATTGAGTGGCAGAAGATGGAGAATCCAGACTTGCGTAAGAAAATGGGAATGGAGTCCCATCAAAAGGGTGTGCGGATAAGGAGAATCGAGCCTACTGCCCCGGAGTCACAGGTTTTGAGGCCCTCTGATATCATCCTTAGCTTTGATGGAGTTAATATTGCTAATGATGGAACTGGTAATGACATTTACTTACTAACATTCATGGAGTGAACATCTCTCTGATTATAACATTGTTTGGACTTTCAGTTCCATTTAGGCACGGAGAACGAATTGGCTTTAGCTATCTTATATCTCAAAAGTACACTGGAGATTCTGCTCTTGTGAAGATCCTGCGTAACAAAGAGATTCTTGAGTTCAATGTAAAACTTGCAATCCACAAGAAGCTAATCCCTGCACACATAAGTGGCAAACCTCCTTCTTACTTCATCGTTGCTGGCTTTGTATTTACTACTGTCTCTGTTCCATATCTTCGCTCTGAGGTCATTTTTTACTCTCTATATATCTTCTACGTTCTCTCTTTCTATATCACACGCACTGTAACCATCTCCCTTTATATGTTTTTGCAGTATGGAAAAGAATACGAGTATGATGCACCTGTCAAGCTTTTGGAGAAACATCTTCATGCAATGGCTCAATCCGTGGACGAGCAACTTGTTGTAGTTTCACAGGTTGGTTTCTTTTGCCAACTCCTTACGTTATTGTCACTGTTCCTTGCGTTTGATATCGAAATCTCAACATCCATGTATTACTTTCAGGTTCTTGTTTCTGACATTAACATTGGTTATGAGGAGATTGTCAATACCCAGGTTTGAATAAATTGCACAATCATGTGTTGCTTTGTTGATGCGTCCTTTAACTCTAAATGGTTTAATCTCTGTTTAGGTCCTTGCTTTCAATGGCAAACCTGTGAAAAACTTGAAGTGCTTGGCTGAGATGGTGGAGAATTGTGATGATGAATACATGGAGTTTAATCTTGATTATAATCAGGTATGATGATTCTCACTAACTTTATACATTACTTATGACACAACTTTTTAGCTAAAACTCTTTTGGTACTTGGTACAGATTGTTGTTCTGCAAACTAAGACTGCAAAAGAGGCAACGTTAGATATTCTGTCCACACATTGCATACCTTCTTCTATGTCTGATGATCTCAAGACTTGAACAAGAAACTGAAACAGAGGTGGCAGAAGAGAGAGAGAGAGATTTTGCTCCGTGAAGGCACACAAAAGCAAATAGAGTCATGGAAGACAGAGATTTGAAAGCTCAAAATAATATCATTTATCTTCTTTGTTCTTTTTACTTTGTTATACTTTTGTACTCGGCAAAGTATGCACTGGACGAAACACAAAATCAGAGAAGACAAAAGAAAAAAAAGCTTTTAAGAAGCATTATGTGATGTATCTTAAAATCCGCTCACATGTTTAAAATTCCGATAATGTGTAAAATATTCATGTACTGATCTTTTCATTTAAAAGAGGTACTAGAGCTGGTCACTGAACGGGTGTTAATTTAATTCTGATTTCGTGATATAGTTATATGTTTTTACATGATAATATACTATATATAAAAATATATTTATCTTGATTAATTAGAAATAAATATAAAGTCAACAACGTAATATGGTTATTCATTTGTAACCGTCAATTGTATAATAAAATTTATATCTCGGTAAAATAATATCATTTGTTTACATATGAATTTTTGTCAATTAATAAAAGAATTAGTTGGAATATTTTTAACAAAAGTATAATATTATTTCTATATTATTCATATATCTTATTAAAAACTTAGCACATGAAATCTATAATATAAATTTTTATTTATGTATTTATATTTTGTTTAATGATATTTTAAAACATATATGTTATTTGAATACTTTTAGGTTCATATGAACCTATCCGGACCCGGAAGGATCAATTCAAACCCCGTCTAGAAATTTATAATATCTATATGTAATTTAATTTTAGAACAACAAAAACGATATCAAAAAATCGATTTCTATTCGGATGGATATTTGGATGAATGTGAATAGATAAAAACTATTTATTAACTGGTTGGAATCTTTGTCACGAATGAAATAATTTTATTCAAACATATGAAATTATTATGATTAACACGTAAAATAAGTGATGTTAATTATTATAATAAATACAATTAATGAAGTAATTAGAAAAGGTAAAAAAAGGAAGATGTAATAAAACATTTTAGAATTTGGATGAGATAACAAGCCTAATTAGTAGCTTCATTAAAATATCAACTTCATTTATTATAGTGTAATAAATCGATTAAGTTTATTTGGATAAGACAACATTCATTAATCGTTGTTTCATTAAAACATCAATAGCTTCATTAATTACTGTAGTAATAAATGACTAAATTTTAGCATTCTCAGATTTGTACTTCTATTTTAATACTATAGATTTGGATAAGACAACATTCATTAATCGTAATTTCATTAAAACATCAATAGCTTCATTAATTACTATTGTAATAAATGACTAAATTTTAGTATTCTCAGATTTGTACTTCTGTTTTAATACTATAGATATCTGATTAACAATATAAGTATAATACAAACATAATAAAAGTACAAAAGTAAGATTATGTAAGAATAGACACGTAAGTACTAAAAGTATAGATTTGCTCTATTAGAATTTGGATCTCTTTTCTTTAGCACCATTCGGGTTTCTTTGGGACCCTTCGTTTTATCATTTGCCATTTTCATTTAGATTATTAATTTATACTATATTGTTTTCCGCACTACGCGCGGATAATTTTTTCCATATTTTGTAATTAAATATGTTAGCTGAATATTAGATATTGTAGAATCATTTTGAATTTATAAACTCTTTTAACCTGTAGCATATAGTAGTATAAGGGGGGCGAGATGTGCTTATTCTTTTTGTGTGGGTGTTGCATGTAGCTTTATAACTGTACATATTTGCTGTAATAAATTTTCCTTTTATTGGTTTGGTAAAATACAAAGACTGAACTTAGAAAACGAAGATAGTTTGGGAGAGGACAGGAAGTTGTTTTTAGTTTTGTTTTCATGATGATCATATTTGGAGTAGTGGATGGTATGTTTTAGCTAGAGGTAATAATCATAACACGATTGAAGATGATTGATGTTTTCTAAGGATTTCTATATCATAAAAGTCATAAATATCACAGCCACCTAGAGTTGAAAAAAAAGAGCTGATTAGCTGGATAACTTTAAGTTGATAAAGGTTGTATTACTTTACTCTAATCAAATTGTTACTTACAGTCAAACAATTTCAGTTTCCATGTTGGTCGCTCACATATTTCCCTTTCATGAACTACAAAATATAGACATAAGCTAAGAACACTTAATTTTTTTAGAAAATATGGTAAAACAATTCGATAAATGAGAATAATGATACACTTTTTGGTTTGGTCAAGATCCGAGAGGACGACCTCATTTTGTTTATCGTCCATCGGAATTGTTTGAAGTTTTTGTCCCATTTCAATAGGAAGATTTGTCTTTATAACCATTCAAAGGGAGTAATGATTAGAGTTTCTAATGAAGTGAGCCTCCACTCTATTCTATGTTTAAATATTTCCTTATAAAAATAATAACTTTTTAAAACAAATCTAGAATTTTTTCTTTTTAAAACTAAATCTATATAATTATTTTGTTTCAATATTATGAAGCTCATATCGTATGATATGGATAAGCTATGATATACATAAATCTAAATATTACACTACATATATGCATTTAGAGAGCTATGATTTATAAATAAGGAACTTAATTTGGAGTGACTACGTAGGTGGTTAGTCGGGAATCAGGAGGAAAGTTAAACCTCAAGATCACTGTGAGTAAATGCAGAAGAATAAGTGAATAACTATTAATAAATAACATTTCGTATTTACCCCGATCCAAACAGCATTTACATTATATATATATGTTTATATTAAATATGCTTCCTAAGTTTATATGCCTAAGTCATTGTTTTTTTGGTGAGTAAGCGCTCATTAATCCTCGTACTTGCATTCTTAATCTTCTTTGCATGTCTTTCTCCAAAAAAAAAGAATCTCTTTCTGTGAGACTTGACTTACTTTTCTTTTTGGCAACAACTTGACTTGCTTAGAAGAAGGAAAATAAATTATATCTTTTTTTGGTGCAAAAATAAGTTATATCTTTCCAAACAGTTTTTAAACACATTAGTTGATACCACAGAAACATGAAATACTACATATCATGACATTGATATTATATGTATTTTTATTTAGAATAAATGTAAAAGTTACTTAAAAAAATTACATAATTGTTTTTTAAATATTACAAACTTTAAATAGTTTTATGTATAACCTATTAGAGAGTTTTTAAATTCATGTGTAATTTAATATCTAGACAGGTTAAAACAAAATATAACTTTGTTAAGTAAGTTAAATGCGGGTCTAAAGACTTCTTTGATTTTTTAATTTTTTTTCCTTTAAACTTCCTGGATTTAATATGCTTCATATGTCTATAGCCCCAAATCATGTTTTTAGTGAGTAGGTAGTGCTTAATCATCACATCCTTTTTGTGTGAAATTTGACATACTTTGAAATAGAGAAATAAGTTATATTTTCCAAATTTTTTTTAAACACATGGTCTTTGTAAGATACCACAAACACATAAAATACATACCATGACATAGATAGCATATGAATTTTTATTTAAATATAATGACGATTTTTAGACAAAACTACATAATTATTCTTAAAATGTTACAAACCTCAAATGGTTTTATATATAACCTGTCAAAATTATACTAAAATGCATTTAAATACATTCTAATAGGCTCATGATTAAATATGTTTTGGTTACTGGTTAGTTCCTTTTTTCGTTAACTATTACTCCATGGATTTAAGATCAATCCTCATTTCGAGTATTTGATATAATTTAAATCATAGTAGGCTTGAATAAGGTTGACTGAATTGTCTGTGTATTTTGGGTTAACAACATAATTTTTTTTAACATCATTATTAACTCTCTTTTTTATTTTTATTTTTTTGCTAAAAAATGATGTGTAATATTCCCCTAGACCTTCGTATAAATTTGTACTAACTAATAATTAAATACGATGTGTTATGACATACAAAAAATAAACTTTAAATGTATAAACAGTTGGTGAATAAGCTAGATGAGGATTTGTCTTACCTCCAAGTATCGAGAGGGTGGGTAGAGATGGTTTCCTCCATTCCGTTCGAGATGTCTTAGAAGACGGGTCAACTGGTGGTTTTAAGATTCGATCTGGAACATGTTAAAGAAGTAGAGTTGTTTTGTAGAGTCTTGTTTAAAAAAATAGAACTGTTTACAAATACTAAGTAAACTGTTTGCAAATACTTAACTAAAGCAACACTGAAAGATGAATTTGAAGTAAAATCTCAAACTGAAAAGGTAAGGTATGAGTGGTGGTGGTTGCTCTTTTTTCACATGTTTAGAACGCTTTTCTTTCTGTAATTCATCACTGTTACTGGTACTTTCTTTCCTTCATCAGCATCGTATCCACAACTTTTGGAAGATGCACCGACATCACTTTCAGAAGGCAAGGCCACTTTGATTTGGTGGCAAGTGGGAGGTAGGTTGGAGTTATTAACGGTGGGCGAAACTACTGCAGGGACAATCTTCGTAACAATCATAGTCTGAGTTTTTCCTTAGATGCCGTATTCTGACACTTTGACCTTGAGCTTGTGTGTTTAACCAATGATATCAATTAAAGCTTAGGGAGGGCAGGCCTCTCATGGTCAGCACCGAGATCTGGATTAGCCTAACATTACTGGGAAAATAAAATTAGTTTACATGACTTGAGAGTTCATTCTATAACTTGTTGTCAATTTACCTCAGTGTCATTGTCAACTATTTCCGAGGTATGCTTTCTAGTCAACTCACGGCTTGCATTACCAAGTAACACGAAAACAGCCTGGTCATTATTGTCGTAGATAGAGATCTTAGTACTTGTGATCAAGAGGGAACTAAATGAAAATTTTAGTCAAGACGTAAATGGTTTTAGAGGTTAGAGTTCATACTTTGCTACACTGGATACGTTAATATTGCCAAACTTTGGGTACATTAACGAAGAAGGTCCTATGGTGGCCTTATTTTTACAGTCGCTGAACATCATCAATTGTGGAATGTGGATACGCATTCGAAAGACCTTCCTGCAATGGGATAAATGCAAGTGAACATAAATAGGCCTCTGTTTCCGAGTGAGTTATCTATAGCTATAATTTTACCTTTGTGAATTGTCATTATCTCAGCCTTAGTAACCTCCTCTGCATTCACCAGCTTTGCAATCTCTGGGTTAGAACCCAACCTGAGACAATATACAAACATAAGATTGGCCAGAGTCACAAAAGAGAGGCTGAATTTGAATATTACTTGGAGCTGGCAATTATAAGCCTTCGGGCTCTACAAACACAAACCAGTTGAAGTAATTAATGGTGGGTTGGCCATTGTAGTGTATAAAAACATGTGAGGATGACGCTGAACTGAGAGCAAGGTTCCTTGTTTTTATTTGTTTAGTCATTTGAAATAGACGTCAGGAAAACTGTGACCAAACAGCGACATAAACGTTAAGTGAAGATCAACACATATTTTTCAAAAGCAATGAAAATCTACAGTAGACATCAATCTGAGATGGATCCTGAATAGAGAGGCGGATATGAATTGAAATTTTAGACATATTACCGTAGAGGTCACTCCTAAGTCCACAGTTAGCTTGGAAATCTTCATGTGAGTGGATCCTGAATAGAGAGGCGGATATCGTCAGTGACGGTGAGAACAAACGTGTGGGAGAAAGAGATTGTTAAACTTTGAGCAGCAACACAATAAATATATTTTCTTCCCAATGGAGACTTGAGACTTTCCATTGGATATCATGGCCATAGCTTGAGCTTCTTCAGTGGAGGTTTTCAATTTTGGATGGATTTAAGTTTAGACAATGCGATTTATATAGGAAAAGAACCAATGGAAGGTGGAAGGAAACAATAAAGGAGTGAGTAAAGAACATCATTGATTGATGAAGTAAGAGTCGCGGGTAACAGCGATTACAGAGGAAAGAATTGGTGGAGACGAAAGACGGAATTTGACGACATCCCAACTGAACATAGATTAAGGTGTATTGTATTTAATCTGGGCCATAACGAAATTTAAAAGCCAACACGGAAAACCCAGTTTCAGTCTTCTTTAGTCGAAAGCGATGGTGACATGGCGAAACTAAATTCCCTGATTGGCCGATTTTTTTTAAACGACGTGGCATGCTTCTCCTAAGAGTATATCCATCTTTTAGTATAGTAAGATGATTCATCTAGATACTATTGAGGTTGTTCGTTTCCTAATCTAGACAGATCATCGAGATGAATCATCTAAATTGACTTATGCTGGTTTCTTTATCTTTATTTCTGTCTAGATTAAATTTAGAGAAATACCCTAAGATAACCCTAAAAAAGTTTTTGTCACAAAAATAACCCTCAAAATCTAGCCTTTTTTTATTTTCAAAAAGTTAATTTTTTTTTTTTTCAATTTTAAACCTCACCCCCAAAACCCCACCCCATAACTCTAAACCCTAAGTCTAGATTAGTTAACCCAAGGGTTAACAAAATGACTAATATATATTTATACCCCTTGGGTTAACTAATCTAGACTTAGGGTTTAGAGTTATGGGGTGGGGTTTTGGGGGTGAGGTTTAAAATTGAAAAAATAAAATAAAAGTTAATTTTTTGAAAATAAAAAAAGGCTAGATTTGTCATTTTTGTTCTTGAGGGTTATTTTTGTGACAAAAACTTCAAAAATGATTATTTAGGAGATTTGCCCTTAAATTTATTAAACAAATTACTAATATAAATTTGTTTTGATTTAATTATATTTTTTTCACTATATTAATTTTTATTAATTATCTAAAATATAATTATTTTAAAACATGTTTTTTGTAGTAAATATAATTTTGTGGTTTTAGCAAAAAAATACATATTCACGATTTTGGCAAAAATTTGTTTTTTTTATTTTAACGAGAAAATTAATTTTGTGGTTTTGTAGAGAAAATGAATTTTACAGTTTTGGTGGAAAAATGCGATTTTGTGGTTTTAGCGTGAAAATATGTTTTTTGCATTTTTAGCGGAAAAATGCGTTTTGTGTTTTGACATAAAAATTCATTTTGTGGTTTTAGCGGAAAAACATTTTTGCATTTTTAATGGGAAATACGTTTTGGTGGAAAAATGCGTTTTTGCGTTTTGGCGTTTTTTTTTTGTTTTTTGCATTTTTAGCAAGAAAATGAGTTTTGAGGTTTGACCGGGAAAAAATATATGAGTTTTTATTAAATACTAGTTGATTCCTCCGTGTTTGTATGCACGAATGCAAACATTTACTTAATAATTCAACTATACTAATTATAAATACTTTTTGTTTTGTTTGTTTTCAGTTTTAAGTATTTTTATATTTTATCTGTATTTTTCATCCCAACGAAAATATATACTATCCCTTCTTTTCGTTCTAGAGTGGGAAAATCAAAGTTTAAAAGAGGATTCCTCACTTCTTTCTCTCATTCTCTCATTCAAAACCTAATAGAAATATATCATTAAGTTCCCATCTTAATTAGGTAACTGATTTCACATATAATATTGTTTCAAATATTTATTTTTGATATGTTGAGTTACATATATTATTTTTATTAAAGAACAAATTTTAGTTATGTTAAAACTAGATATTTTAAAAAACAAATCATGTAGTTCAGCTCATCCTCTTATATTTGTAAATACATTTGTAAATTTTTGTATAAATTGATATATACTGTTTTAGAAAAAAAACAAATTGGAATTTAAATTTTAAACGAGAGTTGAAATAATAAATATAACTTGCAATATTTGGAAAATTCCTCCAATTAAATCATAATAATTGGCTGATTTGACTGTTTATATTAAGAATGGTTGGTTATTTATAATTTATTATATTAGATTGTATCAATGTTTTTTAATGAACACAATTTTTGGTTACAGTTAGACTAAAATAAGAACATTTTGTTAATTAGATTTTGTTTACATTTATCTAACGATGATAGTTATATTTTATAAGATTATTTATAATTTAATATATGTTATTTTTGATAAAATTAAAAAAAAAATGAAGTGTTAATATTCTTTTATAAAACAATTCCAATTTAATCTAAAATACATTGATCATAAGAAACATTATTTATGTTCAGCCTCATATTTTAAATATTTAAAATAATCATAAGATATAATTATTTATTGAAAATGAGATATTAAATAATCATTTATGTTTTTAAAAAATATTTTCTTATTAATATTTTTTTCAAAAATATATTTATAAAATAGTATTATATTCTATAAAATAATTTCTAAATTATTATATTATTTCAATTTGTTTTGTGAAGTTATGTTTTATAAATAAGTATATGTTTTTAAAATATATAGATATTTAATTTTTGTTGTTTTAGGAAACATAAAGAATAATAAAACTGAAATTCTTTTTTTATATAAAAATCTTTTTCTATATTTTAGAAATATTTCCTTTTAATTATTTATATGCTTTAGTAAAAAGGGAAAATTAAATTTAAATATTAATCACAATTTTATTAATAAAAATGCAACATAAAAAAGTATTATTAATGACAATCATATATAATATGTTTTAAATTTATTAAAGCTATCTATGTAATTAACTATCGTGATAAATTAAAGTGAAGTTGGACATGTAGCATGTAAGAAACTGATTTCTCAGATATTATAGAGATTAGTTATTAAGTTTTTTTGCTGTATATACAAATACGGACCCATCTTCTCTTGGGTCTATAGTTATGTAAAGTACTTAAATGATTTCACTTGTATCCAACATAATAACATATCTTCATGTCAAGGTCTCATCTTCTCTGTTCTGTGCAGGAAACAAAAGTGACTGTTCAGAATCACTTATTGTTTTGGTTGTATCCTCTCTTGCTTTGCCCCAAATCACAGTATAAAATCCAAAGCTCAGTATCACTGATCCAACCACACTGCCACAACACATAGATAAAAAACAATACATATCACTGAATCTTATTAAACAACAACCAAAAATCTAGAACTATGTTCTTCAATAAAGAGATATTATAGTTGAAAGTAAGAATATGAAAGATAATGGTACCTCCCAAGGTGAAGTGCATCGCCTAGGAAAATAGCAGCCATGGCCACTGCAATGGCAATAGACAATGGCTTGAACAAGGATACATAGACTGGACCCTTCAAATGCAGACCCCATGTGTGGATAACTGAGCCCAAAGATGTATCAAAGAATCCCTGAAACAGAGTTTCAGCTTCAAAGCTTGAGATGAGAAGATAAGAGTATGTACTTTAAGATAGTTATAAGGTTTGATTTCTCACCGAGTATATGATTGCAACTAGTGACACTCCCGGTTTAAGCTTCCAAGAATTCAAATCTCTTTCTGCAAATAGACATACTATCCCTGAGAGAAGCGTTGCACACATGTTGTAGAAAAAGACTACGCTTATTTCTTCAGGGTACATCTCCATGATCTGAGTCTGAAATCACGTATAGCTAGTTCAACTTTATGTATTACCAACACACGTAAAACTTCAAGTTTATGTACTACCTGAAGAATAAACCAGACTGAAAGAAGCAAATATTGTAAAGCTAGCAAAAGGCCTCCAATGATCCAACTTGGTTCGAATGAAGTAAAAGATGCAGCAACAAGAAGCTTTGGGCCTTTATAAAGAACAATAACAAGAGCACCAGATATAGATACTATCGTGCCAAAGATTTTAGCCTGTGTGGCAGAGCTTCTTATTATTATTTGTTCCATCCTTTACGAGTCATCCCAGGAAGCAAAAACCACTTAGCTGATAAGATTGATATAGCAACACACAAACCTCATTTTCCCAAAAAAAAGAGAGAAGAAAGTGGAACCTGAAGAAGACAGCAAGCATGAAGGTGAAAGCTGGTGTGAGGTTGCTAATAGCAGAAGAAAGAGTTGGGGAACTATATTCTATTCCTTTACAACCAGCTATCCGCGACGTGAGGCTGTTTTGGCCAAGTTAGCAAACTAGAAAGCGAAAAAGCCTAAGAATAGTAACAAATCTTGAAACAGTTACCCAAGAAGTGTAAGTAAGAAAATCTTGAAGAAGAGAGGAGACTTGGCTGAAGGTAATCTTCTCTTCCTGTATATGTAAAGTTAAAGTTACATATTCTTGAAAAGTATCATACTATTTTGAATAAAGAGCTGGTTGAGAAGAACAAGCACCTTCCAAAGATGAGGGAAAGTGTAAATAGGACAAGTGTAGCAACCACATAAGAGTAGAAGACAAAAACATAAAAACTGAATCCTCTCAAAGTCGCAGCTTTGAACAGAGTGGACGATCCAACCGTGGTGCATTCCACTGCGATCATTGCCGCAAAGGGCACAACATCTCGGCTGAAGTACCTCCACGCCACTGTTTCTCTCATGATTCTCAAAAAATCTCTCAAGTTAACTAAGGATTCATGATCTTGGTTAATAACATCACCAGGGTTGTTGCTAAATTTTGTTTTTATTTAAAACCTAGACATCTTTTCATTGCAGGAAAATATCCCAACTTGACCATAAACTTCACACCACAAGAATAATATCAGATTATTACAAGGACCCACGACAAGGACCTTTGCCCACTATAGGCTACAATCCTTTCAGCTCAATCATTCAACTAAAGAAATTGCTAACTTCCATTTCAGAAAATTTCTCCTCCAATGATCTTGACTTATACCAAACGCCTAAAACTATAGGAGTGGAGGCAGAAGCTTTGAGTACCTCAATATAATACAAACAAAATATAACGGAAACCTCTTATTAGTATATATGTTGTTATATATATAAACATCTTACAAAAAATAAGAAGACATATTAATAAACATGGATGGGGACCATCTTCTAAGAGATCTTATAAATGAATAATATAATATTCCACCTGCATCAATCGTACGATGTGTGTAAGTAGCAAAGGTGAATAGTGCTCAGACGCGCAGCAACAGTTTTTGTTAACCTCTCTTGCGTTTCCCCAAATCACAGTGTAGAATCCAATGCCCAAAACAATTGATCCAATCACACTGTGCCAACCACACATATATGGCGAAGTCAAATTATGTTGATGCAGCAACGAGAACTTTGGTCCTTTACCAGAGCACCAGATATAGTTAATTAGTATTGCACGAACCACCACCCAAGGAACTAGAACCAGTTAGAGTTATTATATACTCGGTAACAAGATAGACAGTAACTAGGGATGTTGTCATGGTAAAAACCCTACCCTGCCCGAACCCTAAAAAATCCCACCCATAGAAATCCTACTATGAAAAACCCGAATAAAATCCTATTGTTAAGATAACCCGAAATCAAGGATTATCCATGAGTACCTTAATAATTTTTTAATTTTATATTAAACTAGGTTATAATCTATGTTCGTCGCGAAATAAGATATTTTATAAAATAATTAAATAAATATTTTTATTTTAAATATTTTTAATTAAAAGAAAGATATTTAAATATATTTTAGTGATTTGATTAATTGTAAATTAAATTAATTAAATTCGAGTATGATATTTTTACTGAAAATTTGAAATTTGTTAAGGATAATTATGGTTGACTCGTAGTTATCTCATTCATGTTGTAGTTATCTCTATGTTAGAGATAGAGCTTATCTACAACTATGTACTTGTATATATATGAGTCCCTATGAATGAGAATAAGATACAACACTTTCCATAACACGTTATCAGCACGATAGTCCCTACCCTAAAAGCTAAAAGCTAAAAACCAAAAACTCTTAATCCGGCCGCAAACTTTAGAGAGACCGTTCTCTCAAACTGTATGGACTCAGAAAACGTGCAATATATCAAATTGAAGCCCCGGACAAGACGAATCGTTCTGTGAAAACGGCTTGTCATTCCGACCTCTGACGCGCCCGCACGCTCCATTACAGTGAGCGCCGTCAAACCTGGAAAGCTGCATACGAGTTAAAAAGCTAGATTCAATCCCATTGGTTGCAACTCAAAAGGAACAAACATCAAAGGAGCAACTCATTCCCTCTCTAAGGTGGTCCGATTTCCTACTCCATACAAGAAAATGTTCTTCAATAAACCCTAATTAATAGAAACCAATACTCTAGGTATGGAATCAAGAAATCTATAATAGGATATCAGATAGATTGAATGATTACTTGATCATATAGAACCGGATGATAGAATATAAAATCTGTTTGTATGAAGAACAGTAAACCCTAAATTTTAAATCGGTTTGTTCTCTACATAATTGATTGATTGTTTGTACATGGTAAAATCTATCCTAATGTCGATCATAGGGCCTTGAAAACCCTAGTTTGATTCGCCCATATCATGGATAGGTTGCTAGAAAGTTGTTTTCCCTCACTCGTTGGAAACCCTAGCCAAAACTCTGGCATGAACCCTAGAACCCTAATTTCCTTTTCAGGTTAACTTGATATATTTTCGAGTTTGATTGTTTTTGGATTATTTCCATATTGCTTGTTTGAGAATAGGTTGATAGATTGATTGTAAACCCTAATCTCGAAATTGGCAATTCTCTAAAGTTATAAGACTTAAAATTTGGATGATATGAGAATTTAGGAAAATTTCTATTTTTCAAACGTTCCATTTTTTTTTTGAAAGTTTCCATTTTTGAAATTTTCCATTTTTGAAAGTTTTTCATTTTTGACTTTCATGAATGTTAGGTTGATAGATTGATTTGTATACACACCCATGAACTTGAAATTGGAAATTTTAAAGGCTAAACCCTAAAATATGGATTGCTTGAAATTTTAGGAAAGTTTCCATTTTGATGATCTTATGAAAGTTAAGACGTTATATTGCTTGTGATGAAACTCACATGAACTTGGAAACTCTAAATTATAAAGACCTAAATTTTTGATTGCATGAGTTCAGGAATATTTCCATTTTGAAATTTTAGGAATATTTCCATTTTTGAACATTTCCATTTTTGATCATATGCATGGTCATGGTCGATCGTCCTTCCCGACATCGACCTGGTCGATAACTTTGATCTTATCTCGACCTGGAACCACTTAAAGGCCTTGAAACCTTAACTTCGAAATCTTAAAAATTGTTAGGATGCTTCTTGGCCGAGTATGATTGCTTGTTTGATCAATGAGACATGGTTGATCACTTTATTGTTTGATCTCGACCATGTGTCTTTTCTCGCCCCGTGGATTGTTAAAATCTTAGTTTCTAAATTAAACCTATAAGGGCCTTGAAACCCTAATTAATAAGATTGGGTGGAGAACTCATTGATTGATTTTGATTAATTTCATTGTTTGATGCATTCACTAAGTTATTACCCAGTCTTGAAACAAACCGAGGTTTAAACCTTGTCGACCTTGAAACCGACTTAGGATTGTTTTGCATCTCATCATAGCAATCATACATGGCCGTATGGCCTTAACATATCGACCATACATATCCCACGTCCACACTGTTCTGATTTAGTCGAAATAGAAATTCTTTTGGTCAAGTAACCAAATGTGAAAAACTATGTGTGTTGACTGGTTGATTGTTTGAATTCTAAAATCCTTGAATTGGTCGATAATATGATCTTAAAAGTCGAAACCCCAAAGCTACATATAATCATTAGACACAAAGATTATCCTAAGATCGAACATGATCTATCTTATCTATACTCGACCTAAAACATGTCTCGGACCTAACCACATCCATAAAAATAGTCCACACGGCTAGAGGAACCATTATGGTCGCAGCCGTGGTCGGTGACAAAGACGTGGTCAAGGCCACTATAATGTGAGCCATGGTCGACCGAACTACTATAGCAAAGGCCGTGGATTTCAAACCCATTCAGGCTTGGTCGAGACCAGAGACATGGTATTTCCATCACAATTTTGCCTTGCTTAAATGCATATGGTCGTGGCTATTAACAAATCATATGGTTGAGGTTAACAAACTCAGACCGTGGCTGTAGGAACCACAATAACCGTGGTAGTGGACCCAAAATTTGGCCATGGTCTAGGGCAAGTAAGCCGTGGTATTTCTAAACCACAACACCCGACCAATAAATCATTGAGCCATACGTGTGGAAAGTAAAACCATACAGACCCATTGAATGGTTTCCAAATAGAAACAATGGGCAAAAGAAAACAAAGTTTCTTGACATTAAAGAAAATTGCCTAAGGGCTTATAAAAATGGTCAAGACTATACACGAATTCTCTACTGATCTAAACCATGCTAAGGATCAGTATGTTAAGAGGCAAAAAGAGCCATGGATACCCAAATTGGTATACCCTCGAAATTACACTTAATGGCATGACTGGATTAGCCATCCATGTCTAAAAACTTGATTGTTATTGCAAAGGCACCAGAGTTATCCCATAAGATCTCACGTTGTGTAACATGTACACAAGGGAAACTCATTAGGCTTTATTGTCCTAAGCATCACGAAAAATAAGTATGTTCATGAGGGGGAGTGAGGATTAAACCCAGTGATACATGACCATACAAGAAAATTCGCGTAACATGGGTTGTAACCATGTCATAAAAGGCTTAGAGATTCAGGTTCTCTTGATGATAAATCACCCAAGTCCAGCCTAATGCTTAGGGACATTATGAATTTACATGTACAATGCAATGTATGCATCAGGCCATATAAGTGAGCATAGATATTCCCATCTCAGATTGAATACGGTTCATAAAGCCAGACATATACCATCTTGAGATTTTTATTAAACAAACCACCACAGACATATGTGCCGTCTAAGATGGAACCTCTGAAGAGGATTGGGAATATATGTTGGATAAGTATGTCTTTCTCCACGAGTATTAAAGAAACCTTGAGCCAAATATGGGTGATCAGATTGTGGCCAGGTACACGGATTGCATGATTATGAATCCTACTATCCAACATCATAAGGAGAAAGATATAAGCTGGATATGATAAGAAAAAAAGAATGGTATTGACCATCATTGTCTTGGCAAGATCCTTGTACCAGAGAATGAGATTTAAGACGTCTAAAGAAAGAAAAGATTATGCAAAGCTATCTAAATTAGATGCCAGACACATATACCCGAGAAATGAAAAGAAAAAGGTCATACCAGCTTAGCACCAAACGAGTTTGATGTCCTAGAAGAGACACAACCAAGTTGCTACAGAGTCTATTATAGATAGACCAATATGTTCCATAATAAAAGGAACCTCGGAAAAGAGAAAAGGTGCATAAAATATGAAATCCGAGGTTAATAAGGAAACCAGACCAGACATAGAAATAAGGTCGGCCGACTGAAACATCTAAGGTACCAGACCATGTAGCTTGGGACGCCAAGCTGCTAGGTATTAAAGGTCCTAGATAACAAGATCTCAAACCAATTGGATCATGTCTGGAATACAATGGAACGCAGAAAGGGTATCGATACCAATGATATAAAAATGCGCAAGATAAGTAGCACTTGACCATAAAGATATATGCGAGGATCATGAACCCACGTAAGAGTACTCATAAAGATAAAAGAAACCGTGGGGGTAGAATATAAATAAAGAGTGATGGGCGTATTGGCCATAGAAACGCCATCAGACAAACCAGTGATGAATAAAAGTTCTTGTAAGAAAATCGTGAGATAATAGAACATTCAACCATGGCTTGATAACACAAGGATACTCACAGAGATTAAGAAAAGTTTATAAAGAGATATACTCCAATGTGGTGGAGGCTACTAATTTGACAAATTCTGGTCATAGATTAAAGTATGTAAAAGTAGCATATGGTTCACTGGATAAATAAAGATTAAAGGTACCACAAAAGAGATAAGAAAGATGAGAAAGAAATTCTCTAAAATGAAACAATGCAGCTGCATAGACTAAGTAAAGCTTAGCAGAAAAGTTCTATAAGAACAATTCAGATCAGTCCATGTAAGCATACAAAAGATGTATGGATTCCTTGTGATCAAAAATTGGCTACAATGGATAAAGCCATTGGTACATACGAAGTGATAAATGTCTGAATGAACAAAAGACATGAAACAAAGTGGTTCGTATGTGTTTGGGTCAATGACTCAATATATATTGAAATGTCCACGTAATGTCTAAGCCATGAGACTAGAAGATCCGTGGGACATGAAAGAACCTGCGAGTAAGATTTAATCGCAGATTAAAAGTCCAACTGAGTACCGGTCGAGTGCCATCCGTCCAACCAAGACACATAGTGATCAGGAGCAAAAATGTACGTAATGACCACATCTTAATGGAGTTCCAGAAGACATAAAGACGTCCAAGGGTTACAAATTCATTCAAAGGAGAATCCAACTGATCATCTTCACCAAGTCATAGGCAACCTCGACGTTCCGGAAGCTCAGACATCAGATAAGAATGCGTCATCTATAGTGTTGCATTCATCAGGGGGAGTTACATGTGTTGTACTCTTTTTCCTGTCCTGGCTTCCCTTTTTACCACATTGGGTTTTGGGTTTACCAGGAGAGGTTTTAATGAGGCAACATCAAAGGCATGTAACAATCTCTGAGTCAGATGCGTCAACCAAGGGGGAGTGTTAAGGATAATTATGGTTGACTCGTAGTTATCTCATTCATGTTGTAGTTATCTCTATGTTAGAGATAGAGCTTATCTACAACTATGTACTTGTATATATATGAGTCCCTATGAATGAGAATAAGATACAACACTTTCCATAACAAAATTGAAATAGTTACAGATTTTAAAAATATCATATAATTTAATTGAAATGATATTAATATACATATATACATATATAGTTTGAATATCTATTAACTGAGGTTTTCTACTCATGTGATTTATGATCATTTATATATTTTTAATTATAAAGTCTTAAACCATTGATAACAAATTTTCATTGTGAAGCTTTCAACAGTTTTAGTAATTTATAATCACTTTTAAAAATTCAAAATATAATAATTACGCATAGATCTAAACTTTTATTGTATGATTAATGTGATTGTAAAATTTATTTTAGTAATATAACATTAAAATGATATAAAGTATAAATTGCTATCAAAATTTTATTATCCAATATCATTAATTATCATATATATATATATATATATATATTTAAATATTATATAATTCCGTACCTTTTATTTAAGGAAATATAAAAGTTAATTTATGTGGTATGCAAGAATGGATGTGTTGATGACACATCAATTTTTTTTGTGAGAGCAATTGTGGTGACGACACGTCAGCGATTTTTTGTGAAAATCATTGTCGTGACGACACAATCATCATTGCTCTCTCAAAATGCTTCTCAAATAATACACATGGGATTATGCATATGAGAATGTTAATTTTACTTATTTATAACGTAAAATATGATTTTATGTTGTTGGTAGGAAAAATATGATTTTGTATTTTCTTATGAGAAACGAAATCGTACGTTTTTGGCAGAAAAACATGATTTTGCGGTTTTGGCAGAAAAACATGATTTTTCGTTTTTGGCGGAAAAACAGAATTTTGCCGTTGGAAAAAAAAAGATTTTGCATTGTTGCAGGAAAATGAGATTTACCATTTTCGGCAAAAAAAACAAGATTATGTATTTTTGGCGGGAAATTAAATTTTGTGGTTTTTCCGGGAGAACGAGATTTTGTCTTCATAGCGGGAAACAAGATTTTGCATTTTTGGCGGGAAACACGACTTTTTGTTTTTAGCGGGAAAATGAGATTTTGTGCGTTTTAGCAGGAAAACAAGATTTGCATTTATGGAGAGAAAATGAGATTTTGCGTTTTTTTGTGAAAAAGGAAATTTATGTTTTTAATGGAAAACGAGATTTTGTATTTTTGGTAGAAAAATGGAATTTTGCATTTTTGGAGGAAAGCGAGATTTTGCATTTTTGGTGGAAAAGGGGATATTGTGTTTTAACGGTAAAATGAAATGCGTTTTGGCGGGAAAACGAGAAAAAAAGATTTTATGTTTATGTTCTGCTGATCCTCTCACCAATATTTGTGCATATACCAGTGCTCTGTATGAAGTGGTGTAATCAAGCGTCATGCCAAACATGTTCTTCATTGCATCAGTGATATGCTGTGGATTCAACCCATCAATGATTCCAACACGATCAATGAAAAGCCTAGCAACATACTTCGGAGTACAGTGTCTCCGCTGAGCGATTCGGTCTCCCACTGAGCATGTATGTGTTTCCACATACTTTGTTACCCAAAACGTGTTTGTTCCATGTTTCACACTCGTTCTCATCTTCCATCCACAACCACTAACCTGACAGGTTGCCACAAAGAGAGTTTTCGTTGACTTATATATTCTGAAAGAGAACTTACGCTTAATTGCTGTCAACCGCAGCTCTGAAAGCAGTGCATCCTTGCTAACAAAACTCTGGTTGACGTAGATACTGTTACCATTCGATCCTTCTCCTTCAATAGCATAAGTCTTTTTGAATTCTTCAAAACATATATCATCATCTTCTTCCAAATCCTCATCTTTAACCTTTCCATAAACACTGTAATCCTCACCATTCTCGTCCGCTTCAGCAACAATAGAGATATCAACATCCTTCTCCCCATCATCCTCCTCCCCATCATCCTCTTCCCCATTATGATTCTCATCTTCAACCAAATCATTATCATTTTCAAAACACTCATCAGCTTCATCATCTTCATCCTCCTCTTCCCTTTCCTCTGAAACTGTTTCCACCTTGCTATGGCTTGATACACAAAGCCGTACTCCATGCGTTTTGGTTATCTCGAGCAAGTTTCGAACTTGTCTATCACTTGTAACATGAATAGGAGGAGTGTCTGGAACCTGCATCATTTCAGCTGGTAACAAGTAGGTTATCTCCACAGATTCTGTGCTCATGTCCAGGTTATAATCTTCTTGAACCATTGCAACAAGTTCAGCATGTGTCGAACCTTCACTCAACAAAAATAGTCTCGCTCCTTTGGAATTATCAACCACAAAATCCCAATTAGAATCTTCCAAAAACCATTCTCCATACACTGCATGTAACTGACGCAACATCTGCAAAATTTCAAAATAAAACACATTAGTAAAAATAGAGAAAATGAAAGTTTACTAAACATTGACGCAGACGACTGACGGTTAAGTCGTCTGGAAGACGTAGACGACTTACAAGTAAGTCGTCCAAATAGGTCATTTTTGCAATTGACTTTAAAATGGGACGACTTACTAGTAAGTCGTCCAGATTTGTTTGTTAAGAAAAAAATTCTAGACGACTTACTAGTAAGTCGTCCAGGATAAACGAGTTAGTTTTGCATTTGACCGAGTTGTGTCAGATATTTGACTTTTCCTGGACGACTTACAAGTAAGTCGTCTCTGGGAAATCAAAAATTTCAATATTTTATTAAAGCTAGACGACTTACCTGTAAGTCTTCTCAGGTTATTTTAAAATTCGAAAATAAAACTTAAATATTTAACTTTTCCCAGACGACTTAATTTAAAGTCGTCTAGGTAGAGGACTTACTTAAAGTCGTCCGAGAGAAGCAAGGTTTGACCAGAATCTCGGAAAAAAATCTGGACGACTTCGCTTATCCTGGACGACTTTCAGGAAGGTCCTCTACCTAGACGACTTCCAAGTAAGTCGTCTGGGAAAAGTTAAATATTTAAGTTTTATTTTCCAATTGCAAAAGTAACCTGAGACGACTTACAGATAAGTAGTCTAGCTTTAATAAAATATTGAAATTTTTGATTTCCCAGAGACGACTTACTTGTAAGTCGTCCAGGAAAAGTCAAATATCTGACACAACTCGGTGAAATGCAAAACTAACCCGTTTATCCTGGACGACTTACTAGTAAGTCGTCTAGAATTTTTTTCTTAACAAACAAATTTGGACGATTTATAAGTAAGTCGCCCGTGTGCTTAGAAGACTTACCCGTAAGTCTTCTTCAGCTAGACGACTTACGGGTAAGTCTTCGACGCGAACAAATCTGAAAAAAAAATTAATTTCATACATTTCACTAGTGAGATGACTTCCTAAGCACAAATAGTCCTCTCCAACCACCCAGAACCTCAAACGAAAGTAACCCACGAAGATTAGTATGCTTGAATGGCTCTACCAAGCCTAAAAAATTTAGAATCAAAAGCTTGAATTTTTTGGATGAATATGGAGACAAAGTTAAAGAGATTTTGTTTTTTGTTCATAACATTTAGTGCCAATCAATTTTAGGTAGTGTCAATCAATTTTAGGTGCATTAAGAGCTTCAAATTGGTTGTTCATGGTGGTTGTGGTATTGATGGCAATGACAATATTGTAAATATTTGAAGATGATGAGGTTGAGAGAGTAAAAATGCCATTTTCAGAAAAAAAAACAAGAAAAAAATCAGTGGCATTTTCGTAAATAATGTGAACATATGGGGTGAATTGGACAAAAGAAATGACAAAAAAAGAGAGAGGTTAGTTTTGTGTTTGACTTTGAGTTTTGAGTCAAATTTGCAAAAAGCCCGAAAAATAAAACCATTATATTTTAAGTTATGGAATTGGAGGAAGAAAAGAAGGTTCTCCAAGAAATACTCTCTAACCTCATGTTTCAATGACAAAACTTCGGAAGAAAATGACAGACCACGAAGACACTACGATAGAGCCAGGGTAACATATTTCATTGAGTCAAACCAAAATATACCGAGGTCAAAAACCCAGAAAAGAGTAAGCACTCGAGAGCAATGGGCTCCACATTCACCTTTTTCTAAGTACAAAAAAGAAGACCTATCGATCTCACCATAATGATCTCCAAGAAAGGGCCACAATGATACAAGTCCCCCCCACCAAAATGAGACCGAGAAGCGAAAAGTTCGGACACAGTCATGCTACCGGTAGCATGAAAAAGAATCAATGTAATAATGGGAGTAAACCCGTTCCACGATGACTCAATCTTGGTATGGATTGCAGGTCATCCCATAGAATAATGTAACTTTGGAGTTCGCCGAGCAAGATACATGGGACTTAGACTGGCCACATAGTGATGCATACTGATTGATTTTAAAACTTGTTTTTGTACATCAAACATTTATTTCACAAGACGTAAAGAAATTACAACAAACATAATAAATAGATATCATTCTTCCTCTAAAAGGTGCTGAATTATTTTAACTACATGGTTGTAGTAGAAACTTATTGGCTTTGCATTCTGAGATGAAAGAATTGCTTTGTGTAACATTGTGTGAGGGAGATATTCATATTCCCGCTATCTGAAGCGAGACTGATCTTTTTTTTTCCAGATTTGCTGGATATGACTACAAGTCACAATAGACTGAGTGACCTTCACCTAGAGATAGTTTCATTTCACATTTAACAGGATAATTTTGAGAGTTTGAACTTAATAAATATCCTTAAGAACATAAATGTCAATTTGAATTTAATTGAAAAGAAAGGTAGAATCAGATGCCTAGTTTTTTTTCCATGTAAATCAGAAATAGCCAATTACAATTATGCCCCAAAATATTCTTTTACCGACTAAAACTTGGTTTAAACATATAGGGGAGGGGTCTTGGATCAGGAATTTGAGAGGATTTCATTTTTTTTTCTCAAATATCCTCTTATTGTATTTAACATTTATATATTTTTTATGAAATTCAAGATTATTGGATTAGTCATTTAAATAAATTCTCCCAAATTCCAGCTTATTGGAAAATATGAATTTTGTCAATGAAATCCATCAAATAAGATTTGGTGGAGTTTGGATGGTATTTTATAATGAAAACAACAAATTGAAATATCACCTCCTATGATGGTATTTGAAATTTTCTTAAAAAATAAAAAAAATTCCTTCACATTTTCAAAAAGAAAAAGAAATAGTTGAGATGAAATAAAAATAACAAAAATATTTGAATTTTTTTAAAAACAAAAACTTTTATATATTTTATATATTTCCAAAACGATAATAATATCAGTTATAGTAATTTTGAAAAAAATATTATTTAAAATACATATTTAAAATTTAAAAGGTTTTTTTTTCAAAAAATCTGAAATTTCTTCAAAACCCTATAAAACTGGTAATAAATATTTTTATGATTTACTCAAATCTCGGATTTTCTTGGATTCACTCAAATCTTGAATTTTCTCAAATTCTTAATTCAATAAGCCCTCCATAGACAATTTGACAACAAAAAAAACTCTCTTAATAGTTAATACCTTCAGCCAAATCATCTTATGAAGAACTTATCAACTGAAGCGTTCACATCAAAAGATGAATTCGAGATCTTATTGGATCAAAGATTTGAGTGAATTTTATTTTATTTTTTTACTCAAATCTCTTTTTATTGTATCTAGCATTTATAAATTTTACATGAATCCAAGCTTATTGGATTATTCATTTGTATAAGTTATCCCAAATTTCTAACTTATTGGAAAATATTGATTTGTCAATAAAGTCTATCAAATGAGATTTGGTGGGGTTTTGATGATATTTTATAGTGAAAACAATGAATTGAAATACCACCTCGTATGATGGTATCTGAAAAAAAATTAAAAATATTTCACAAATTTTAAAAAGAAAATCAAATTGTTTGAAATGAAAAATAAATAAAAAATTATTTGAAAATCAATTTAATTTTTTTAATATATTTCATAAAATGATAATGATACCAAGTTATATTAATTGAAATAATAAGATATTATTTTAAATAATTATGTAAAATTTAAAAGATTTTCAAAAACTGAAATTTGTTCAAAACCCATAAAACTTGTAACAAATCATTTTAAGATTTATTCATATCTCATTTTTTTGGATTTACTCATATCTTGAATTTCTTCAAATTTTTAATTTCCTCAAAATCTTTAATTCAATATGCCTCCCTCATTATCAAGCTGAGACTGAGTTTCTCAGATTTGTTGGATATAACTATAAACCACGATAGAATGAGTAACCTTCACCTAGAGATAATTTCATTTCCATTTTATAGGATAATTGTGAGAGTTTGAACTTAATCAATATCCTTAAGAATAGAAATGTAGGGATGTTAAGTACAGGGTTAGGGCCTAACCCTCTTTAGTTTAATATAAGTTCAGCCCTATTTTAACTCAGCCCTATTTTAACCATGTTTTAATTAAAGGTTAGGGTTGGTACCAGGATTAGCCCATTTATTTTTTTATGTAAGTTTAACTCTTTGTATATCAAATGAATTAAAAGTTACATGTTTTAAAATACTTATAATATAATCATATAAAAGAAACATATTTTTTATTCATTTTTGTCTTTAAAATCTAAATATAAAATAAAAAATAAAAACAAAGTTTACATGTTTTTTATTCAATTATTCATAACAATAAACACTCTAAGTCTCATCTCTTAAGTCTCCTCCATGTTTCCATCTTAAACATACGTTGCTCCACTGAGTCCATTCTGCAATAAGAGAATAAGAGTGAACAAAACTGAGACCATACCAAGCTACAGTTCGTTGCTCCAGGAATACATTCACAAGTTATAGTTCATTACTACTACTAATATAATAGTCTACTGAACACACCCAAGCATCATACTAACATCAATACGAACTTAACCAATCAATAAACATCATAAAGACCATAACATCACAGATCATTGATATTGCTCTATTTTTGCAGAAACATGTTACTTACCAAGCTTAAAGACATAATAACTAACATGCTGCAAACTTGAAACAGACTAATTGTAATAGACTATAAAACAAAGTATTTACCACATATTATATGCTTGAATCTTCAGTTCTTGAGCTACTTGCTTTATTATTAGCATCCTCATCATCATAATCAAAGTACTCCTCAATGTCTCCTACAACAAGTAATCAAAAAAAGTATTCAAACAATGAGTTAACTAAAACAAAAATATAAACTAATCTTAAAACAACACTTTACCTTCAAATTCAGCAAAGCCTCGAAGCCAATTTCGCATACAAATCAGTGCTTGGACAGTTTTAGGGAGGAGACGGTTTCTGAAAGGGTTCAAAACCCGTCCTCCCACACTGAACGCCGATTCAGACGCCACAGTAGTAATGGGAATGCTGAGAATATCACGAGCAAGCAAAGCCAAGTCACCATATCTATGTTGCTTATCTTTCCAATAGTCTAACACTTCCATATCGGAGAAAGCCGAAATATCAACCTTAGTATCAGCCAAATACATGTCCAGGTTTGTCCTTTCGTTGTTTGTACCAAACTGGATACACCTTTCCAGCTCAAGCAGATCCTATATTCAAATAAAATCAGAGATAAAAGAAGTAATTAACTAATTATTAAGAGGTCAAAATAAACAAGAAATTTAAGTAAGATACTTACATCAATTAAATCATCTTCAAGAGGCGATTCGGTAAGAAGCTCGTGTGGAGTTTTTCTTGGAAATCTGGAAGAACTTTCTGAAGACTTGGAGTTGGAGCTATACTCTTTATAAAGCGACTCTAAGTTTTTCCTCACGACTTAAACCTTCTTTTCAGAAGTTCTAGGATCAAGCTTATTATAAGCTTCCTTAAGCATCTGAAGCTTAATCCTTGGATCTAGTACTGCTGCCATAGCTAAGATAAGGCTATATTCATCCCAGTATTTTGCAAACTTACTTTGCATTTCCATAGCCATTAATCTCATCTCAGTATCATTACACCTTGCAAACTTCCGCAACAACAACTCGATCTTCCATACTAGCATGAAATAAACATTGGCTGTGGGGTATTTGACTCCAGAAAAGTATGTCGTGATTGTACTAAATGGCTTCAAGAAGTCTCGAATCTTCTCACCGTGATCCCACTCTTCTTGAGAAGGCAAACACTTGTAGTTTCTATCATAAAGTTGCAGATTATCAAAGGCTTTACGAAGCTTAAGAGCTCTCACCAACATCTCGTACGTGGAGTTCCATCGTGTGTCCACATCCAAGGACAAACCAGCACTGCTCACAATACCAGCACTCTCAACACACGCAGCAAAAGATTCCTTCCTTGAATCAGAAGCTTTGACAAACTTAACGTTCTCCCTAATGTTCACCAAAAGACTAGAACCTAACTCTAATCCTTTCTTGACAATTAAATTCAAGATGTGTGCGCAACACCTTACATGGAGATACTTTCCATCACACAACAACCCGTTTCCACTCTGCAAACGATGTGTAAGGATATTTTGCATGTTGTCATTAGCAGATGCATTATCTAAGGTCAGTGAAAACACTCTTCGTTCTAAGCCCCAATCCTTTAAGATATCAAAAATCTTCTTGGCTATTGCTTCACCAGTATGTGGGGGTTTGATATCGCAAAAAGCCAAGATATGATTGTGTAACTTCCACTTCTCATCAATGTAATGAGCCGTCAAGCAGATATAACCCCTTACTTGGCTACGGGCCGTCCACAAATCAGAAGTGAAAGACACTCGACCTTGGTAATTTGCAAACACTTCTTTCAACTTCAGCTTTTCTATTTCATATCTCTTATACACATCCCTACTTGCGGTTTGTCTACATATATGCTCACAGTCTGGATTAAGATACTTATCTCTCTCCCTAACCTTTTCATATTCTACATACCGAAAAGGAAGGTCATGATAAATTATAATCTCAGAAACCATATCCCTATCAACTTTGTGATCATATGTATGACTCTCTTCGGTTTCAGGTTTTTCTGGACAAGTGAGTGAATGGCGGGTCAATGTTGATGTTCCATAAGTCTTATCTATCACTAACTTTATACCACAGTAATGACATCTAGCCCTTTCTTTACCATCAGACTCCACCCCTACTGATGTAAAGTCTAGCCAACATTTAGAAGTTTTTTTACGCACCTGTTTAGGACGTTTAGCTCGTGGAGCTAGTCTATCTCTTGTTTGTGTTGACTGAGCAGGCTGAGTGTGTGTTGGCTGAGCAGGTTGAGTGTGTGTTGACTGAGCAGGCTGAGTGATACTTAGATCATGTTCTTGAGTGTCTTCTTTATACTCCAAATCCATTAATTCATTTTCTGCCTCAAGAGCTGCCATTCTTTCTAATGTTTGTGAGTCCATGCTGCAACAGAAGATAAACAAATAAATTACAATTACTGAAGACATCAAGGTTTAGAGATCAAACAAGCTAAACATACAAGCCAATGATCACTGTTACAGATTACAATGTTACTTGAAAGCATCATATCATATTTCTAAATCATCGTATCAGACAAACGCAAATAGCAATAGCAAATATCAGTCTCTACTCAAATCAAAGAGAGCATCAAACTTCTAAAGCATCATATATTTTATGATTCATACATGATACAACAAAGAATAAATGATGGTCTAACAAGTAAAAGAAGCTAATAGCAAATACCCACAACATCATATATTTTATGATTCATAACGACTTGCTCTATTCCCACAAACATAGTGATTCTGTTCTTTGTTGCTTTACAAATAAATCAGTTAAAAACAGAGTTTAGAGTTCTTGGTTTACATTTCATAAAGGGAAAATAAAGAAGCATACTATACATGTAAACATACCACTGACTCATTACTCAAACGTAAGGATTGTGACCTTTAGACATAGAAAACATACCACTGACTCATTACTCAAACGTACCAAACGACATGGCCAAGCAAGCAACCAAGTTCCAATAGGCTAAACATAATATCTACTTTCTTCAGGAAAAGGTAATGGACTGAACCTCAAAAACGTATTGTCTTGAATCTAAGCTACTGAATCATTATTCAAACATACCAGAGACAGGGCCGAGCAACCAACCAAGTTCTAATAAGCTTACCAACAAACAAAGCTACGGAAACAAAGGGACCAACCGAGCAACCAACAAAGCTACGGAAAGCTAAGCTTATCGATACCAAGCAACCAAATCAGTCATTGATCTCTGCAAAAGGGAACATCTAAGCAAGCTGAGCGAGAAAGTAACATACCCAAAAAGAAAGAAGAAGCGAAGAGTAAACCCACAAGAAGCATTGCGTGGTATCGTCGTATCGATAAGAAGACCCAAAAGAAGCTTCGACTTTGATGAGAAGACCCAGAAGAAGACCCAGAAGAAGCTTCGACTTGGATCTATGTTTGCAAATCGCAACTCATCTCTCTCGATTTGGAGCCGCCAAGGTGTAACACGAGAGATGAAGAAGACATGAGAACCGACGTCGTTTAGCTCATTTGTTTCATTAAAAAAAAGTAAAGGGCTTAGGGTTAGCCCGAGTCTTATTTTAGTCGGCCCTATTTTAACCCAGATAAAATGTAACGGTTTAGGGTTAAAAAATTGGACACGGGCTGGGCTAACCCTATTGAATAGAGCCCACGACAACTTCCCTATAGAAATGTCAGTCTGAATTTACATGAAAAGGAAGGTAGAACCAGATCCCTAGTTTTTTTTTATGTAAAACAGAAATAGCCAATTAGAATTATTCCCTAGAATATTTTTTTTGTCAACTAAAACTTGGTTTAATCATATAGACAGTTGACAACAAAAAAACTCTCTTAATAGTTAATACATTCAGCCGAATCAGCTTATGAAGAATTTATCAACTGAAGCGTTCTCATGGAGAGATGAACTCTTTTAGTGCGGCTTGGGCTGATTGCATCAACTGAGCTTTGTTTTCATATGCTTGAAAATTCAGCTATGCACCATTTGCATCATTTTATTAACTTAATTCGATCCTTTTGTGAACATTTTAAAGTGGCATCGTGTAATTTTTTACAAATCAATAGTATAAGGATTATCTCTTGCATCAATCCTACTAGTCTTCGTCTCCAACAACGTGTGTAAGCAGCAAAGGTGAATGCTCAGAACCAGCTACAGCTTTGGTTGATTCCTCGCTTGCTTTGCCCCAAATTACAGTGTAGAACCCAAAGCACAATATCATTGATCCGATGATACTGCCCACAACATAAAATTGGTGAAATCTAAATCATTTTATTACTTTATGAATAAGATTATTAGATAGTTAAAACTACATGCTAGGAATGAGGAAAATGAAAGATAGGGTACCTCCCAAGGTGAAGTGCATCGCCGAGAAATATAACACCCATGGTGACTGCAATCGCAATAGACAAAGGCCTAAACAAGGATATGTAGACAGGGCCTTTTAGATGTAGGCCCCATGTGTGGGTAAGGGCGCTGAACATTGAAACGAAGAATCCCTGAGAATGAAGTGCTAGTTGTATTAGGGAAAAAGGTTTCACATCGAAGTTAGAAGGAATGCTAAGTAATATATAAAATAGATATACCAATCCACTTATCATCAATCAATTTTATGTTGGAAAGTCATCTAACTTAACATGATATCAAAGTTTTATCAAAACAATCCAACTTAATCCACATCGATCTAGTCCAAAGTTGGTTTATCGATCATAGCCGAAACATTCCGAGACTAATGTTCAAAGAGCCATCATCTCGATGAAACGTATTAGGGAAAATGTCTCACATCGCAAGTTGGAAAGGATGCTAAGTAATATACAAAATAGATGGACTAACCCACTTATCATCGATTGGTTTTACGTTGGAAACTCATCTAACTTAATAAGCTGTTTAGCTTATTATAACATCATCTTCAAGTGTTAGTTGATGCTCACCGAGTATATGATTGCAGCGAGGGAAATATCTGGTTTAAGAACCCAAGAAGTCCAGTTTCTTTCCAAAAATAAACACACGGGTGCTGAGATTAACGTTGCAGATAAGTTGTAGAAGAAGACTACTCTTATTTCTTCAGGGTATGCCTCCATAACCCGAGTCTGAAACCAGGTACAGCCACCGAATTTAAAAAGAGCTTCATGTATGAAGAACATCTAGAGTATTTCTAATGAACTTTTCAAATGTCTATACCTGAAGAATATACCAGACTGATAGAATAAAATACTGTGAAGCAAGCAATAGGCCTCCGATCATCCAACTTGAATCGGAAGAAGTTAAATGCTGGTCAAGCGAAATGGGTGGAGATGATGGTGTAAAAGATGCACCAGAGAGAACCTTTGGGCCTTTATATAGCACAATTACTAGAGCACCAGATATAGATAGTATTGCGCCAATGATTTTAGCCTGACTAGCAGAGCTCCTTAACCTTACTTGTTCCATCCTTTAAGAAACGCCCAGGGAGGCAGAACTAGTTAGAAGCAGATAGTAACAAACAGACCTCACATACACCCGACTTGTAACCAACCACAAGGTTAAACATGTACTATAGGCTCTGTGACCACTAATTAAGAACTTCAAAGTTTACTTTGTATTTCATAGTATATGAGTTTGATTGAAACAAGCTGTAGCTTTATACATTTTGTTCTAGAACTAATGCTGTAGATTTTTTTGTTGTAGATGTAGAAATTTTTCTTGTAAAAATTTTGGTTGTAAGTATGAAAAGCCTTAAATATTTTGTAAATTATGTATGTATATTGCTTTATAAAGACAAATACAGAAAGAAAACAATCGGTAGAATTAAAAAATCTTTCTAAAGTATGATTGGAATAAAACATGTGCTTTAGCAAATATTTTGGCTCCAGAAAGATTTTACAGCATTTCTAAAGCACTAGCCATTCATCACAACATGAGAAGTTATCTGTACTTTCTTATATTGTTTTGCATCCACTTGTGAACATAAGAAGTAAACCCACAAAAGCTAAAAGGCAGCTTCAGATTTGGTATGGTTAATAACTGTGGAATATCCTTGTTTCATTTTCCAGGCAGTTTTCTCAAAACAGAGAAGAAAGAGAACAAGGTAAAACCTGAAGATAACAGCAAGCGTGAATGTGAAAGCTGGCGTAAGGTTGCTGATAGCAGAAGCGAGAGTAGGAGAACTGTATTCTATACCCTTACAAGCAGTTATCTGCGACATGAACCTGTTCCATACAAGTTAACAAAACAAAAAACCCTTAATCAAGACGCATGAGTGTAGTATTACCCGAGAAGCCCAAGTATGCAAATCTTGAAGAAGAGAGGAAACTTGGCTGGAGGTAAACTTCTTGACCTGCATATGCAAAATCAATTCAATGTTCTTCAAAAGAGCATACCGTTCTTGAAAAGAGGTACCTTCCAAAGATGAGGGAAAGTGGGAGAAGGAGAAGTGTGGAAACAATATAAGAGTAAAAGACAAAGACATAGAAGCTTAATCCTCTTAGAGATGCAGCCTTGTACAGTGTGTTCGCCCCAACAGAGGTACACTCCACCGTAAACATGGCGGCAAACGGCAGAACATCTCTGCTAAAGTATCTCCACGCCACTGTCTCTTCTCTAGCTCCTCTCATCACAGATCTCTTGCTATCTCAGAAACTCTTTGGAATCAAAGTTAATGTGGACGCAATCAATGGTGTTGGTGGGTTAACTTAACTCCACAACAATTATTCGATTATTTTATTTAGAAACCAAGATATTTTCAGTGATGATATAACTATGGAAATGGTCTTTCTCCATAAATAAATATATAAACTTGACGAGAATCGTATTTGAATAAGTTTGGGACCCACGATAAGTACGTTTTGCCATTTTAATCTCCAAATATCTCCAGTGAAAAATCTTCATAAAGGTATTTTGATTAGTTTTCTTTTGTTACCTTCTGTGGCAAGTAATTTCATGATACAAATAAACAAAGGAGCACATGTCCGCCAGGGGACTAGTTGCTAATAGCATGTTTATTGAAGGTCTTTTAGTAGGAATTCTTAACTTTTCTAAAGATTTTTTTAGATTTTAACTAAAAAACCAAAAAATCGTCTCTTAAATAAGATATTTAAGAAATATCTCTTCACCAATTTTTTTTTTAAAAAGTCAAATTAAATTAAAAACCCAACCCTAAGAGACCGGGGATAAACATGGTCTAAGAACATGATTAATGGAGATTTCTAAGAGATTTTTAAGAGAACTTTAAGGGAAGTATCCTACCAAAACTTAAGAACCATATCTTAAAATCCTCAAATAAGAGACCATTTTGTTTAGGTTCTTGTACTGTTCGCGGATTTCACTGATACGTGCCGATCCGCGATTAGTTCATTTTTAATTTTTTCTCTTTTTTTTAGTTAAAAAAAATAAGAACCCCACTAGAGATTTCAGGGATAATCATGCTCTAAGTGCCCACTTGGATAACAACCTTAACATTTTTAACGACTACGAACACTGTTCCTTATAAGAACATAGTAGCGAACAGGAATTAAATTAATTCAGAAAATTGTAAACATTCTATATTAGGCTTCATTCTTGAGTTCGCTGTAAATCTCATAGTGTCAAGCTTCTTCTACCACTGGAACTTGTATCATTGTGAGTGTAGAATTGGTGTTTAATGAACATTGGATTCTCGTTTGTGTAATCAAATGAAGATTCACGGTTTTACTGTCATTAAAGTTATCACCTTAGGAAACTCTTCACATGTTATTCAACTGAGTAATCCGGATATAGAGAGAGGTTTAATGTTCCTCAATACAACTATTCTGGTATTCTGCAGTTAAAGGGAATTGAAGAAAGCAAGAGGAGGTCGAGAAGGTGGAGACGTTTTGCCAGGCCCGGCCCAAATCTATACTATAATAAAAGTTGAATATACTCAACATTTAGGCTATCCACGTAGGCATAAAAAAATAACCAATCAACTTTTAAATTTTGGCCACATCAACAACAAACCTAAATTTTCTTCTTTGTGAATGAGACGATGACCTCTTTGAGTTTCGTTGAAACCAATAGTCTGTTCAGCTTTCTTTCTCTCATTTTTCATCCCTTACAAGTCTCTCTGTCTCCCTCTTCAATTATGTTCACAGATCTATTAAACGTAGGCTAGAGTTTTGAGTTTTTTACAGTCATTGATCTTTCTCTCACTCTTATAATGGAATCAGACACGATGGTCTGTCAAATGGACGCTTCGGAGTGGGGTAGTCCCAAGCTGCAAAGAAGACGATACGACTTGCCGGAAACACATGGCAACACTGCAAATTATTGATTTCATATTAGGCTTTAATCGAATCTTTGCAGTTTGCACTCAGGTTTAGATATCATTAAAAGGTTTATTCTTTGGACTATGGGTGATTTCTCTTATAATTGATCTTTTGTTTTGATTAGTGAGAAGTGCACCCAACTTTTCGGATGCTGCTATGGGAAGCATTGCACATCGTACTAAGGTCCTCGCAGAAGGAGGATGAAACAAGATTTCCCGACAAACGTTCAAAAACATCATTAAAACTCTTTTCAAAGTTACCTGTCAACCTCAGTAACCAATTAGCTATTTTCTGAACATGTTTCAGGTTTCTGTTGACGAAGTTTACTGGAGAGATTTGTCACGGCGAAACCGTCAGTGAGAAGAATCTCAATCACCAGAGAGAGAATTTCTGGTGAAACAAAAAAAAAACTTGAAGCTCCAACAAGTCTCTAATTTCGTTAGGGATCAAACTTGTGAGATTCACATATGTTTAAGGTGAGTGAAGTAATAGAATTTAGCCTTTGGGGATGATTTGTCAGTAATAGAGCTTAAAAGTCCGTGACATAGAGTTGTATCTCTCAGAATTGGCCTTGCATTGCATCATTTTCAAGGATTTGTCTTTACAATGTTCTAGAAGGTAAAGTCTCTCTTGAGATGTTTACCTGAGTTTGCCATGAGAGGAGAGTATGAATTTATTTATTTATATGGAGAAACATGGAAAGAAAGCAGAGGAGTTAAGAAAAGGAAGAAGAAAGAAAAGAAAGTTGTGTTATGTGAATATCTTCATATGAGTCATGAGTCTTCTTATACATGTTTTTCTGATGAAATTGTGAACTGGTTTATGTTTCTCTCTCAGGTTGAACATGTGGCGAGGGAAGAGAATACAGTGGGTGGTTATGAGCTCTTTGGAATCTATTATGTACTTCTGGCTCTACGGTGGTGCGACTTATATATCGACGGTCATATTCAGTTCTCTCATTGTTGTTAAGGTTATATGTTTATGGTTCTGCAATTCCTGTTATCCACTATAGGATGAAATTGGTATTATAACTGCAAGTCATGTTAAGTTTTACATGTAATTTGTTTAACCGCACATGTGTTAATATCCTCTCAAGCTATGGACTCAAGTCGAAGCTTCTAGCTGTTCAAGTGTTGCATTATCTTATCCACTTGCGACATTCTTTGGCACTGCAAAGATATAATGTGCCGTGTTTGGCAATATATAAAACTCAACAATTTAGAGGTGTGTATTGAGATACTCCTCTGGTTTCTCTTTTTTTCTGGGATTGGATTTGGCAGTGTTTGTTTAGAGATATTTTGAATGGCTATAAATAAATAAAAAAATCACGCTTTGTTCACCTTCTCAATATGTTTACAGGACCCGACAAATCCAATGGTTATTGAGTGTGATGAGAAGCTCCGTCATCTTCTTGGATGTGAAAGTATTTAGTTGTGGGGATAAATGAGATGCTAATACGCCAAATCTACAAGCGGTCATGTGATCAGTAAAAATTTAAAATCCTTTATCCAACAATGATGTTCGATATTATTATCTCTCAAATTCTAAAGGTAAGCAACCAAGTTATTCTGAATCCTAGACCACTTTATTTAGGTATGTATTACTCCTTTAAATATAATTTTTTATTGATCGAGGAAGTCTCTAAATATGATTGTACGTGTTACTGATTTAGTGAAAATTCTCATTGATTCTTTTTTATCCCAGTGTGTAATTGCAGAGCTCGAGAAAGCTTCACTGAAGCAGAAAGAGCTTGAACGGTCTAAAGTAAAAGCAGTCTTCAATTGTGGACAATATTTAACGGCTTCACAGATCCCATGTTCTCTAATTGTGAGTGACAATGGACGCTTGGAGAAGACGACAAGCATTTGGGCGGATCAACAAGGGAAATTGACGTCACCTCTGTTATAGTCATAATTATCACCGCCACTGGAGTCGTAAATAGAGCGGCATGAAGAGGATAAGAAAAGGGGGTTTAGGGTGGTGGAAGAAAGGCGTTGAAGATGGGTGTGAGGGAGAGATAGAAGGAGAGAAGGAATCTGACGTTTTCTTCTTCGACAGAAATCTGGAGATGGATAGGCTTCACAATATTTTTTAACTCTCTGTCTCTTTTGATTCGGCTCCCTTCTCCTAGAAAAGGTTTTGGGTTTGTTCCACGAAGAACTAATATAACAAATTTGCTTGAAACAAAAGAAATGATAAAGTATGTTACATGTAATTGCAACATGACTCAGAAATGTACCATGTAGAAAACCTATCTTTTCTAGATTAAATCATGGACCCGAAGCACCACAAATATGATCATGTTCATTGGCTTTTACCACTGTGGATGTATCTATATCTCTGCTTCCTATGCTAAAGGATAAAAACGATACCATTTTAGTCAATAAAAAAAAAGAACGCCAGATGCATAATCATAAATATACCAGTCCATAACGTCCATAACCAATGTTTTTTTTCAGATGTTACATGCAAGCCCGCAGAAGAAAGATCTAAACCAGAATCTAGCAGAATATTAAATTTTTATTTTGTCAATCATTCAATGAGGAGCAAAGTTACAAAGAAGAATAATAAGAACAAATAGACAAACAAAATTAGAAGAAATTACAAAAGTTAGTGATGATGACTACGATGTGTATATATATATGTGTGTGTGTGTTTAAAATTCTTTGTTGAAATAACTAAATTTAGTTTGGTCTTCCAAACCAACTAAATACGAGAGTTTTTAAGTTTACGAAAAGATTAGCCCAACAAATTAGATTGTATCCTATGATATCGAAAAATTATTTTATAATGCATTTACAATGTTCCAAATAATTTATTTTAAGTTAATATCTATTAAAAACATAATCACTTTGAGGTTAAATTAAATTCAAAAAGTAAGAAAAAACCGAGGATTGATAATAAACAAATGTCATTGCATATTTTTCAGTTGCTATGGTTCGTTGGTTAAAAGAATGCAAAAGCTTTCAAATTATTTTTTTTAGAAACCAAATATATAAATTTTGCTAAAGTAAGATGTTTTACAACAAAAATATTATATATTTTCATTTAAAAGGATAGATCAAACTGCTAGAATGTGTCGAAACAATTTATATAATTAGCTTCCAAATATTAAGACGACAAGATGTAAGTCCTCAATGATTCAGAATAACACAAATTCTAAGAACTTATAAAAGACTATTAAACCAAAATGGTTTTATTTTTTTATTTTTTTATCGTCTTTAAACCAAAATGGTTACACTGTTCAATTTAAACATATTTTCATTGCTAATATAACATATATTCTTTCAGTTTAGTAAAAAACATAAATATACAACTAATTTTGGGCAGGTATCTTTATGCTTCATGTTTTTATATATTTCTATGAATCCTTTGATGTTTACAACTAAAGAATATAGGAAAAAAAATATTATAGCAAAAATACATACAAATTAAAATTTAAAATTTTAAAAATGTGTAGTCCGCGCGTAGCGAGGATAAAAGAATCTAGTAATACTAATACCTTGTGCTTTTAAAATATTTCCCAAACTTTAGTTATTTTGCAGTAACTCTGAAAAGTAGTACCTTACTATTTATACTTTTTAGCAAATAGGCCTCTAATTTTTAAAAGAAAAATAAAAGACCATGTGCAAATGTGCCTTGAGCACATGTACTAAGCCGGCACTGAATTTTGCATATGATGGAATGCTGAATGATTTTATTATGTGTGAGATTAAAATATATATACAGGGATTACATTGGGTGCAGCTAATGATTAATGACTTTATTCCTTAATGACTACATATCATTTACACCTTCACTCAATATGAGGCAGTTAACGTTGAGTGACACCAATCTTCTCATTGATTTCCTTGAACCTTGGCTGGGGAATTGGTTTTATTAGAGCTGCCAGCTGATCTCGTGTTGAGATGTGAGAGATCCGGAGAGCAGCTGACTGAATGTTACCACTAACGAAGTGATAATCGAGAGTGACATGATTCATCCTTGAGTGAAAGATCGGGCTATATCATAGAAAAGTGGCATCGACATTATCACAATATATTACCAGAGCTGAGGCGGGTGAGATGCACATTCCAAAAACTAAGGAGCAGAGCCAACACAGTTTTGAAGTTGTAATGGCAATATCCCAATCCTCAGCTTCTGATGAAGAACGGGCAATACTTTTCTGTTTTAAGACAACCACGAGATGGGGCTGCTACCGATGTAGATGATGTATGTGTTTGTGGAAATAAAATCGTCATCATCACCTGGCCATTCGGAATCAGAGTAAGCATGTATATTGTTTTTGGCGGGAAAACGAAAAAAAATTGTGTTTAGGCGAAAAAATAAAACTACTATATTTTAAGTTATGGAAATGGAAGAAGAAAAGAAGGTTCTCGCCGAGAAATACTCTCTGACCTCAGGTTCCAAAGACAAAACTTCAGAAGAAAATTACGGACCGCGGAGACACTAAGGCAGAGCCAGGGGTAACAGATTTCAGAGAGTCAAACCAAAATAACCGAGGTCAAAAATCCGGACCAGAAGTAAGCACCCGCATGCAATGAGCTCCACGTTCACCTTTTTCTAAGTACAAAAAAAAGAAGACCTATCTCGGCATAATGATTCACACAATGATACCAACCTTGGTATGCATTGCAGGTCATCCCATAGAATAATGTAACTTTAGATCTCGCCGAGCAAGATACAAGGGACTTAGACTGACCACATAGTGATGCATACTGATTGATTTTAAAACTAGTTTTTGTACATCAAACATTTATTTCACAAGACGTAAAGAAATTAGAACAAACATAATAAATATAAATCATTCTTCCTCTAAAAACGGGTGCTGAATTATTTTGACGACGTGGTTGCAATAGAAATTTATTGCCTTTATATGCTGAGACGAACGAATTGCTTCGTGTAACATTGTGTGAGAGAGATATTCATATTCCCTCAATCTGAAGCAAAACTGATTTTCTCAGATTTGTTGGATGTCACTACAAGCCACGATAGACTAAGTGATCTTCACTTAGAGATAGTTTCATTTCACATTCTACAAGATAATTTTGAGAGTTTAAACTTAATCAATATCCTTAAGGACATAAATTTCAGTCCAAATTTAATTGAAAAGGAAGGTAGAACTAGATGCCTAGTTTTTTTTCATGTAAATCAGAAATAGCCAATTAGAATTATGCCTCAACTAAAACATGGTTTAAACATATAGACAATTGAAAACAAAAAAAAATCTTAATAGTTAACACCTTCAGCCAAATCAGCTTATGAAAGCGTTCACTTCAAAAGATGAATTATGGCTTATTGGATCAAGGATTTGAGCGGATCTTATTTTTTCTCAAATTTCTTTTTATTGTATCTATCATTTATAAATTTTATATGAAATCCAAGCTTATTGAATTATTCATTTCTATAAGTTCTTCCAAATTTATAACTTATTGGGAAATATTGATTTTGTCAATAAAATCTATCAAATGAGATTTGGTGGTGATTTGATGATATTTTATAGTGACAAAGCAAAGATCGAAATACGACCTCCTATGATAGTATTTGAATTTTTTTTTATAAAATTAAAAATATTTCAGATTTTTAAAAAGAAAACCAAACGGTTTGAAATGAAAACAATACCAGATTATAGTAATTTAAATAATAAGATATTATTTTAAGTAAATATGTAAAATTTAAAAGAGTTTTCAAAAACTCTGAAATTTCTTCCAAAACAAATAAATCTTGTAACAAATCATTTTATTTAAATCTCGATTTTTTTTGAATTTATTCAAATTTTAAATTCTCTCAAATATTTAATTCAATAAGCCTCCCTCATTACCAAGCGAGACTGAGTTTCGCAGATTTGTTAGATGTGACTACAAACCACGATTGATTGAGGAACCTTCACCTGGAGATAATTTCATTTCACATTTTACATGATAATTTTGAGAGTTTGAACTTAACCAATATCCTTAAGAATAGAAATGTCAGTCTGAATTTACTAGAAAAGGAAGGTAGAACCAGATGCCTAGTTTTTTTTCATATAAATCAGAAATAGCCAATTAGAATTATTCCCTAGGACAATTGTTTGTCAATTAAATATAGGGGAATTTGTCAAATATGACTCAAAACTTGATTTTAAATGCAAAGTTGTATCCTAACTCAAATCAAATGTAAAAGTAACTCAAAAGGCTAGTGAAATTACAAACATCATCTCATGACTAAACAAAAAACAATATGTAGTTTACTATTATAACCTTGCGAGTGAGAAGACTTTCAGGAAAATCTTCTGAGAAGACTTCCCTGAAAGTCTTCTCATGGTGTATACCTTAAAAATAATTTATAAATTTTATAAAAAAATATTTTGATTAGTAAAAAAATCTTATTACTCTAATTATAGACATTTATAAATGAAGTAAATTTTGATTTTCTAAGATTGAATAGTTTTCAACATAAATGCGTGAATGTAGGTTAGTCATGGTATTTTTTTGGTTTAGGGTTTGGTAACTATGTTATAGTATTGTATGTGTTTTTAGGGTTACATTAAGGTATCTTAATTTTTTTTTCAAAAACTAAATTTGACATATATGTGTTTAGTTTTGTATATATTAAGCACTTTATAAGTTTATTTTGAGTTCAATAAAGTTTTTGTATGTGATTTAGTAATATATTTGATTTTGGGGTTTTGGAAAACTTAAATTTCGAAGATATAATGCACTATAAGACTTACTGGAAGACTTAACTATAATTTCTCGCTTAAAATTTTAGAAAAATTTAGGTTTTCCGTCTATTGTTAATTCTTCCAATAAGTCTTTCATAGTCTTTCGGTGGAAGTCTTAAGTCTTCCATAAAATCTAGTGTATTAGATCTTAATAATAATTTAATAATTTTGTAAAAAATATTTTGGTTGGAGAAAAATTCTAATAATCTAATTATAGACATTTTAAGTGATATAAATTTAGATTTTAAAGCTTAATTAAGTTTTATGATTTTTTATTTCTAATTAGTTAGTTATTTTGAGTTCAGAGTATATGTGACTTAAGTCTTTCAACAAATATGCACTACAAGACTTCCTGATGTTAAGAGTTTTCAAGGCTCGTAAGACAAATGTTGTAGTATAAAAGATTGTCGAACCAATTCTAAGGGATTTTAAAGCACTGAGAATGCAAATACTCACTTAATCTAAGTGCAATCGAATAATGGGTGGTTATAAAATATAACTAAGAATAAGACAAGCGATGATTAAAATAACTTCCTTGAATAAGTGAAAGGAGAACTCATGGGAGTAGGGATTAGACCTTGGGTGATCAAACTTCGAACTAAGGATGGCAAATGATTAATTAACTATCAACCTTAAGCCTAGACACATCTCTAAGCAAGCTCTATGTCTAGATGAATGCTCATTTACTAACATAACTCAAACATCAAATGTCTTCGGTTGAATGTTATAAAAGTAATCTTTAAGAACAAGTCTATTAGCCATCTTAACACCTTTAACAACAAATGTCTTTGGTAAAGTATGTTAAAAGCTTAGGAGAGTTGGCTCAGACATTTCATCGAACACCTTGTGAGGTGGGAAATGCCTAAAGCTCAACCTTTGAGAGGCTAACTCAAAAGATGCATTAAGAATACTCTACTAGCAAGGAATAAGAGAAATCTACACTAAACATCCTCGTTCTAGCCTAATCACCTTTAATCTCTATATCCCATGAATTTAAAGATGGATTACTCACTAATCTTCATGATTCCTCTTAAACCCATATTGGATTCAAGCTTAATTATGTAGATGATGGATTAGACAAGTAACAACCATAGAACAATGAAAACAATGATCTTAGAAGGTTTTTGTGTGTTTTCTTCAAGAACCAAAGATTCTCCGCCCAAAACGGCTTACAACGTCCTTAAACTTAGGTTTAGAAAATTTAAAATAATGAAAAGAAATGACCAAAAGGTCCCTGAAATAACTTAAGTTTCGTCCAAACAAAGACGCGACGCTACCTGTGCACGTCGCTCTGGATGGGAGCGACCTTGGTATGTCGCTCTGGGACGTCGCTCCTGGGTGGTTGTTGAGCGAGAAAGTGAGAGAAGGCAGAGCTACCTATGCACGTCGCTCTGGTGAGGTTACCCTGGCTGGGAGCTACCTTGGTATGTCGCTCCAGGACGTCACTCTGGCTGGGAGCTACCTTGGTATGTCACTCCAGGACGTCACTCTGGCTGGGAGCTATCTTGGTATGTCGCTCCGGTGAGGTCACTCTGGTTGGGAGCTACCTTGGTATGTCACTCCGGGACGTCACTCTACGCCATGCTCGTCCAATGATCACTTTTAACTCCTCTTTTTTAGCTCCAAATGCATCCAACCATCTCCAAGAACTACTCCAATATCAGATAAGAACTCTTGTATGCAAAATGCAACCTAAAAATGACTAAATCTTAATCTATATGATCAAAATGCAATTGGATGAATGGATAAAACAATGAAAATATGCAAGATATCAACTCCCCCAAACTTGTTCTTTACTTGTCCTCAAGTGAACTTTCTAGAACTCATAGGAAGAGAGGTTTGAAGGTGGGAGCACATGGCCAAAAGAAACACATCTAGAACTCAACTTAACATCCTAAAGAGACATAGCAAATAACATGAGCACACTCTCTTATTATACTCTAGCTTCTCTAGGCCTATCAACACACTCTTATGCCTTTAAGCAAGGTGCAAAACTCTTCAATTTACAAGCTCTTTAAACCAGCCCTCACATTAGTTCACACACAAGGTGAATTCTCACAAATGGGCACATGATCTCAATCATTTGGCTAGGCAAGCGAATGGTCTAATGAGAATGAACAAGATGGCTCAATACATTCATTTTTTTGGGGGCTATCACTCAAGAACGAGGAGCTTGAACATTATGCAAAATTTATCTAAGACTAGAGGCAACTCATGCATACATAGTCTTATTCTCATCATTCTACCATTTTCCTAAGTGATCACAAGTTCTAACCCTTTTCCTTCATCCCATGATCCAAAATAGACTTTCCTCACATCACTCACCCAATGAACAAGCTTCTTTCTCTCTTTTTCTCTCTTTTTTATTATTATTATACCACCAAATGGGAACCTTTCTCACACTTTCTACTTCTTAGCTCTAATCTTGTTATTTTATTTTTCTTTTCTTTTTAGGGTAAGGTTTCCTTTAGGTGCGATCTAGAGCTTCTCTTCATTTGGTTTGGTCCTTGGTGGCTTTCTTTCTTTTCTCAGGGTATACTTTAGCTTAACTTTCTCATAATCTCTCATCCAAAACCAAAGATATTAACTTTTAGAACACATAAACCCACTCACCATCCTAGATGCTAGCTCAAAAGAGGTTCATATGCTAGCAAGAGATGAGAACAATCCAATGTCGCCTCCAATACTCTCAAGATTTTGCACATGACAAGCTATCAAAAGAAGGCCTCACTCATGCAAATCAAATGTTTGGTCTCAAAAGAATGACTTGGGTTCAAATTAAGGGTGTGGAGTACCATTTGGGTTAACAAAAGAGTGGTACAATGGAATAGGATAACCCAAATGTGTATGAGATCCATGATAAAGTATGCAAGTGCCCATATGCAAGAGTGATTAAGTTCATTAAGCCAAATTTCAGATTGGAGCTGTTTTCAAGAACAATGTCAATTTCAAGTAAGCAAACATGTTTCAAGAAGAGTTTTCAAGGCTCGAAGCGTGCAAGGTTTTCAACAGATGCTCAAGCTACTTGATATGTCTAACTAGGGTGTCACTTTGAGCTCTTGACAAGTGTTCTTTACAAGGTGTTTTAAAATCATTGCTCCCAATGCAAGTGAATGCAAGCTATATGTTCTAGACTCTCCTAGAAATGCAAGTGATGCAACCTACATGATTCTTTTTTCTTTTGATGTTTTTTCAAATTTTACAATTTTTTTTTGGTTTTTTCTGTGCATATGTGTATGTACAATGCAATGCATGAGACTCATGACAAGAGAACAAAACAAAACACAATGTGAGACAGTAGACTCTCCCCCAAACTTACTTCACATTGTCCCTTGTGTGAGAGTAAACTTGGAAGAGAGATCAAGAGAGAGATAGAAGATGAATGAACTAAATATTTACAAAGATAAGGATGCACTTACTTGGAGTTAGTGAGAAGGAGGGTCCTTCCCACCTTCAAGAGTGATGGTGGTTCTTGCACTGGAGAATGGCTTAGACCTTCCCTTTCACTTAATCTTGTACTCAATGGCTCCATACTTGAGCTTCATTGGGTGGAGAGTGAGGGTGTGTGGCATCTTGTCAAGAGGTGGAGGTTGAGGTTCTTTCACTATCTTCCTCTTGTCATGAGCAACTTTTGTTGCTCCACTCACCCCCTCCTTTTTGTCACTTTCCAAGTGCTCCAAACAACTCTTGTGTAGACTCACCAACAAGATCTTCTTTCTCAGTTACAACCACTTCAGCTTGGGTCTTCTCAAGTGATGTGTTTTCACAAGTGATTGTTCCACAATACCCAGCTTCCATTGGAGACTGGATTGGGTAAGAGACAGCCTTGTTGACATTGAGGAGTGTGACCTTCTTGTTTGGGAAGTCAATACATGATCCAACTGTTGTGAGAAATGGAGTTCCAAGGATCAAAGGAACTCTCTTCGCAGTTGCCATCTTCAGGACTGTGAGGTCTATAGGGATTGTGCATTCTCCAATCTTTAAAGGAAAGTCCTTGATGAGTCCAATGGGGGTTGTAGAAGATGAATCCCCAAACATGAGAGATGATGTGTTTGGCTCCATGCTTTCAATACCACGACTCTTCACCATTTCCATTGAGATCACATTAACATTGGCACCACTATCCACAAGAGCATCATTCACGGTGATTTTACCAAGGGAGCAAGATAGTGTGAACTTCCCTTGTGACTCTAGCTTAGGGAGAGACTTTGGTAAGACTTGTCGATCAATCAGTGATGTAGAGATGTCTAGATGCTCCACTACTTTTTCTTTGTGATCTAGAATGTCCTTGATGAGCATCATTTGGACATAGGTCTCTTGCATTGTATTAAGCTCTGGAAGTTTAACTCCAACATCACTCAAGTTTTTTCTGAACTTGGAGATCACCTTCTTTTGAGCTTTAGTGATGACCCTCTTTGGAAATGGGAGTTTGTCATAAGGAGATATCTCAGCTCTGAATCCAACTGGCTGTACAACCTTTTTCTCAACCTTCTGTACAACCTTCTCTACAGCTTGTAACTCAAATTTGTCCAAAACCTTATTCACAACCTTCTCTACAACCTGAGCATCAACCTTGGTTACAATCTGTCTCTCATCCTTCACAAGTTCAGATTCATAGAAGAGTCTTTCAATCTCATCTACCTCTTTCGCATGATCATTCAATTCAGTCTCAGAGATAGTAGTAGAGATGACAACATTGCAATGGTATTTTCCTGGGCACTTAGAGGTGGAAGTTATAGAAGAAAACTGGTTCTCCAAAGCCCGGAACTTGTTGTTGAGGTCATTGTAACTCCCACCAATCTTGGCGTGAAGGTTCTTCAGCTCATATCCAACATGCTTCTCACTTCTAGTTTGAGACTCCAAAATCTGTTTCAATAGAGCATCAGTGCTGGTTTCTTGAGGAGTGGATGTAGAAGGGTTTAGGAGGTTGTTTTCCCTTGTTGGTGAAGCCAGGAGGAGGGTTTTGCTGAGGCTGATAGCTGCCTTGCTGGTTGTTCCTCTGCTGGTATCCTCCTTGAGGGTAGTTTTTGTTACGGAAATTGGGTTCTTTCTTGTACCAACTACCATTGTTGTTAATGAAACACATCTCTTCTTGAACCTCAATGCCATCGACCTCATTGGTCACCGGGTGCGGTTCTTGGTTTGAAGTGTTACCAACAAAGTTCAGCTGCTCTTGAGTAGCTTTTTCTGAAATAAGTATGTCAATCTTATCTTGGAGAGCCTTTAGCTCCTTCCTTGTCTGCTTGTCATCACCTCTATTGTTTCTGTCGTAGTCTCCACTGTTGACTGCGTCACTCTTCACCATGTTGTCTACCAGCTCCTCTGCATCTTCCTCAGATCTTCCCAAGAAGAACCCATTGCTAGCAGTATCCAATCTTTCTTTGTATTTAGGAAGAGCACCCCTGTAGAATGTACTCAACAAGCGCTCCTTAGGGAATCCATGGTGTGGGCATTGAGCTTGGTAGCTTTTGACTCTCTCCTAGGCTTCAATGAATCCTTCCAAGTTCTTCTGTTGAAAACTAGAGATTTCATTTCTCAGCTTAGCAGTTCTTGAGGTAGTGAAGAATTTCTCCAAGAATGCTCTCTTGCAGTCATCCCAAGTGGTGATGGAGTCACTAGGTAGAGACTTCTCCCACTGACGTGCCTTATCCCCCAAAGAGAAAGGGAATAGCTTTAGCTTGAAGTAATCTTCGAACACGCCATTGGTTTTTGACAACCCACAGTATCTGTCAAACTTGTCCAAGTGATCAAATGGGTCTTCTACAGGCAAGCCATGATACTTCTTGTTCTCGATCACGTTGAGGAGTCCTGGTTTGACCTAAAATTTGTTGGCTTCCACAGCTGGTGCTCGGATTCCCAACCTATTGCCATGAAGGTTTGGGCGGTCATAGGTACCAATAGGGCGAGCTGGGTGCGGTGGGTGAACAAGTGGGTTGTTAACTCCTTGCGGTGGGTCAGCCATGCCAGTATCTAACCTCTGTTGTTGAGCTTGTTGTTCTGCTTGTTTTCTCTGTCTTACTATCTCTCTTTCAAACGCCCGGATATCTGGAACTCTTGGAACAAGGTTTGTTGTGAATTTGCTCCTCAAGTTCATACACCTAAAATCCAAAGAGAGATGAAGATGAAGAATCAGTAACAAAATAAAGAAATGACTTAGTCTCAAGCAAGTGACTAAATCTCAATGTATAAATCTGCTCAGAATTTGGCAACGCCGCCAATTTGATGCTAAGAGTTTTCAAGGGTCCTAAGACAAATGTTGTAGTATAAAAGATTATCAAACCAATTCTAAAGGATTTCAAAGCACTGAGAATGCAAGTACTCACTTAATCTAAGTGCAATCTAATAATGGGTGGTTATAAACTATAACTAAGAATAAGAAAAGCGATGATTAAAATAACTTCCTTGATTAAGAGAAAGGAGAACTCATGGGAGTAGAGATTAGACATTGGATGATCAAACTTTGAACTAAGGATGGCAAATGATCAATTAACTATCAACTTTAAGCCTAGACACATCTCTAAGCAAGGTCTATGTCTAGATGAATGCTCATTTACTAACATAACTCAAACATCAAATGTCTTCGGTTGAATGTTATAAAGTAATCTTTAAGAACAAGTCTATTAGTCATCTTAACACCTTTAACAAAAAAATGTATTTGGTAAAGTATTTTAAAAGCTTAGCAGAGTTGGCTCAGACATTTCATCGAACACCTTTTGAGGTGGGAAATGCCTAAAGCTCAACCTTTGAGAGGTCAACTCAAAAGATGCATTAAGAATACTCTACTAGCAAGGAATAAGAGAAATCTACACTAAACATCCTCGTTCTAGCCTAATCACCTTTAATCTCTATATCCCATGAATTTAAAGATGGATTACTCACTAATCTTCATGATTCCTCTTAAACCCATATTGGATTCAAGCTTAATTATGTAGATGATGGATTAGACAAGTAACAACCATAGAACAATGAAAACAATGATCTTAGAAGGTTTTTGTGTGTTTTCTTCAAGAACCAAAGATTCTCCGCCCAAAACGGCTTACAACGTCCTTAAACTTAGTTTAGAAAATGTAAAACAATGAAAAGAAATGACAAAAAGGTCCCTGAAATAACTTAAGTTTCGTCCAAACAAAGACGCGCAGCTACCTGTGCACGTCACTCTGGAGAGGTCGCTCTGTATGGGAGCGACCTTGGTATGTTGCTCTGGGACGTCGCTCCAGGGTGGTTTTTGAGCGACAAAGTGAGAGAAGGCCGAGCTACCTGTGCACGTCGCTCTGGTGAGGTCACTCTGGCTGGGAGCTACCTTGGTATGTTGCTCCAGGACGTCACTCTGGCTGGGAGATACCTTGGTATGTCGCTTCGGTGAGGTCACTCTGGCTGGGAGCTACCTTGGTATGTCACTCCGGGATGTCACTCTACGCCCTGCTCGTCCAATGATCACCTTTAACTCCTTTTTTTAGCTCCAAATGCATCCAACCATCTTCAAGAACTCCAAAGATACTCCAATACCTGATAAGAACTCATGTATGAAAAATGCAACCTAAAAATGACTAAATTTTAATCTATATAATCAAAATGCAATTGGATGAATGGATAAAACAATGGAAATATGCAAGATATCACTTCCGCGGAAGTCTTCTGGGCGTATAGTAAACTTAGGGTCAATAAGACTTTCAAGTAAGTCTTCCAGGAGTTATTTTATTAGAAGAATTACTAGAAAGTCTTCTGAATCGAAAATATTAATTTTATTGGAACTTTTGTCTTCTAATATAGAGAAATTTTTACACATTATCTCTCTTCTTCTCAAATGACTGCAACAAAATGTAATTTTCTGATTCTAAAACTTTCAAACCTCTCTCTAATATGTTTGAACTTAAAAACCAAACTTTATATCAATTTCTCATTTTTATCTCATGTTTCTCATTTATTTATTTTGTTTTTGTAGGTTTTTCATCACATGTTTCTCATCTTGCACTTCTTTAAAAGATAGATCTATAAATCATATTTTATCATTTGGTAACTTCTTATTGCTTAAAGTTCTTAACTTTTAAAAACTCTTTTTTTTTTGTTTTAAGTTCTTACATTATGCAGGTTTTTCATATATGAGACGACTTGGAAAACTTCCATTGAAGTCTTCTCGGAAATCTTCCAACAAATAATGCACTAGAAGACTTTCGCAGAAGTCTTCTGGGCGAATAGTAAATTTAGGGTCTAGAAGACTTTCAATTAAGTTTTCCAGAAGATATTCTATTAGAAAACTTTCAAGTAAGTCTTTCATCAAAAAAACTAAACTTTATATTAATTTCTCATGTATTTCTCACTGATTTATTTTGTTTGGATATGCATGATTTTTAGATCTGAGACGACTTTGAAGACTTTCATGGAAGTCTTTTTGAAAGACTTTCATGGAAGTCTTCTCGGAAGAATTTCATGGAAGTCTTCTCAAAAGACTTACATAGAAGTCTTTCAACAAATAATGCACTAGAAGACTTCCGCGGAAGTCTTCTAAGCGAATAGTGAATTTAGGGTTTAGAAGACTTTCAAGTAAGTCTTTGAGGAGATATTCTATTAGAAGACTTTCAAGTAACTCTTTCATAAAAAAAACTAAACTTTATATTAATTTCTCATTTTTATCTCATGTTTTTCTCACTGATTTATTTTGTTTGGATATGCAGGTTTTTCAGATCTGAGACGACTTGGAAGACTTTCATGGAAGTCTTCTCGGAATACTTTCATGGAAGTCTTCTCGGAAGACTTTCATGAAAATCTTCTCGGAAGTCTTTCAACAAATAATGCACGGAAGTCTTCTGGGCGAATAGTAAATTAGGGTCTAGAAGATTTTCAAGTAAGTATTCCAGGAGGTATTCTATTAAAAAAATTTCAAGTAAGTTTTTCATAAAAAAACTAAACTTTATATTAATTTCTCATTGTTATCTCATGTCTTTCTCCCTGATTTATTTTGTTTAAAATATGCAGGTTTTTCAGATCTGAGAAGACTTGGAAAACTTTCATGGAAGTTGAGACTTCCACTGACCGTAAGAACACTTAATGTAAGAGTTGAGAAGACTTCTGTGGAAGTCTTCCGTTCGAAGACTTACCGGTAAGTCTTATGAAAAAGTCAAATTTCTGACACAAGTCGGTCATTTGCAAAACTAACCTATTTATCTAGGAAGACTTCGAGGGAAGACTTCTAGGGATGTCTTCCTAATTTTTTTTTGTTAACAAAGAAATGTTAGAAGATTTCCACAAAAGTCTTCTCTAAAAAACACACAGAAAGTCGATTGCAAAACTAATACATGCTTTGACCAGAAAGACTTCCGTGGAAGTCTTCTCTGTCCAGAAGACTTACACGTAAGTTTTCTTTGTTGAGAAGACTTGCACGTAAGTCTTCTCGCGAACAAATTTGGGTAAACTATTCGATTCATACCTTAAACCACTGAGAAAACTTGCTTAATTGTCCAAGCACACAGAAATTCACCAAGACAGCTACTCAAAAGGTAATGACCAGGAATCATGAGCTTGAATGTCTATATGAACCTTAAAAACTTTATAATCAAAAACCTTAGATTTTTGGATGAATATAGAGAGAAATAGAAAGAGATGTAGTTTTTGTGGATAAGATATGAGATAGAATGAGTGAAAATCGATTTTTGGATGCATTAAGAGTTTCATATTGGTTGTTCATTGTTGTTAGGTGAATTAATGGCAATGACATTTTTGTGAATAATTGATGAAGATCAGGATGATCGAGTAAAACATAATTTTCGAAGACTTACTTAAAGTCTTCCTGTAAGTCTTCCAGTGACATTTCGTGAATAATGAGAACTTTTGGGATGAATAGGGCAAGTCAAAGTTCCAAAAATGTTAGTTTTGTGTTTGACTTCAAGTTTTGAGTCAATTTCGCAAAACCTCTTTAAATATATATAAAATAATTCTACATAAACGGGTCAATATTATTTTCAGTTTAAAATATATATATATATATATATATATAATCAAATATTTACATTATAGAGACTTATAAAATAATTTTACATAGAATATATTCTCTTTTCGCTTTTATTAACTATAAAATAAACAATAAGCATAAATCTAACATATACACGATAAATAAGTAAATACTATATAAAATTGAAATTGAAATTGATAAAAACCAAACGATTGTTTGTTCAAATTATCGTAATTATTTATTTTTAAAACTAAAGTCTCATATTTTATGAATATGTAAAAATAAAAATAATATATGAAAGTCAAAAATATTTGTTAACATTTTTTAAGAAAATAGAATTAAATAAAATTAATTTAGTAGTAATAGTCAAACACTGATTATGAAATATTAATTTTTAATAACAATTGAGAACATATTAATTATATGTTAACTTTTTAGAATTAGGGTTTAAAGTTGACCTGGATCACCTGTTTTTGCCGATTTTACTGGTTTTTCTCAAATTCGAATTTTAAACTGAACCAAACTCAATTTTTTTAGCAAGTCATGGTCGGACCGGTTTGACTAGCCGGTCCAATCCGGTTTTCAAAACGCTGAATATGAAAGTTGACAAAAAAAAACTCTCTTAATAGTTACTACCTTCAGCCCAATCAGCTTATGAAGAACTTATCAACTGAAGCGTTCTCATCGAAAGATAAAATCTTTTAGCGCTGCTTTGGCTGATTGCATCAACTGAGCTTTGTTTTCATATGCTTGGAAATCACCTATGCATCATTTGCATCATTCTATTAACTTAATTTAATCCTTTATGAACATTTTAAAGTGGTATTGTTTTTTTACAAATCAATAGTATAAGGATTATCACTTTCAGCAATCCTACTAGTCTTCGTCTCCAACAACGTGTGTAAGCAGCAAAGGTGAATGCTCAGAACCAGCTACAACTTTGGTTGATTCCTCTCTTGCTTTGCCCCAAATTACAGTGTAGAACCCAAAGCACAATATCATTGATCCAATGACACTGCCCACAACACAAAATTGGTGAAATCTAAATCATTTATTACTTTATCAATAAGCTTATTAGATAATTAAAATTTGTTACATGCCAGGAATGAAGAATATGAGTGATATGGTACCTCCCAAGGTGAAGTGCATCGCCAAGGAATATAGCACCCATGGCGACTGCAATCGCAATAGACAATGGCCTAAATAAGGTTATGTAGACAGGGCCTTTCAGATGTAGACCCCATGTGTGGGTAAGCGTGCTGAACATTGAAACGAAGAATCCCTGAGAATGAAGTGTTAGTTGTTTAGCTTCTTATAACATCATCCTCAAGTGTTAGTTGATGCTCACCGAGTATATGATTGCTGCGAGGGAAATATCTGGTTTAAGAACCCAAGAAGTCAAGTTGCTTTCCAAAACTAAACACACGGGTGCTGAGATTAACGTTGTAATTAAGTTGTAGAAGAAGACTAGTCTTATTTCTTCAGGGTATTCCTCCATAACCCGAGTCTGAAACCAGATACAGCTACCGAGCTTCATGTGTCAAGAACACCTAGAGTATGTTTAATGAACTTTTCAAGTGTCTATACCTGAAGAATATACCAGATTGATAGAAGAAAATACTCTGAAGCAAGCAAAAGGCCTCCTATCATCCAACTTGAATCGGACGAAGCTAAATGCTGATCAAGCGAAATGGGTGGAGATGATGAAGGTGTAAAAGATGCACTAGAGAGAACCTTTGGGCCTTTATATAGCACTATTACTAGAGCACCAGATATAGATAGTATCGCGCCAATGATTTTAGCCTGACTGGCAGAGCTCCTTAACCTTACTTGTTCCATCCTTTAAGAGTCACCCACGGAAGCAGATAGTAAGAAACAGACCTCACATAGACCCGACTTGTAGCCAACCACACGGTTGAACTTGTACTATAGACTCTGTGACCACTAATTCAAGAACTTCAAATTTTACTTTGTATTTCATAATATATAACATGATAAGTTATCTGTATTTTCTTCTATTGTTTTGCATCCACTGAGTGCTATGTCTGAACCACTGGTCTAGACTACTAGTCTCAGAACATAAGAAGTAATTATTGTGGAATCAACCTGTTTCATTTTCCAGGCAATTTTTTTTTCAAAACAGGGAAGAAAGAGAACAAGGTAAAACCTGAAGATAACGGCGAGCGTGAATGTGAAAGCTGGCGTAAGGGTGCTGATAGCAGAAGCAAGAGTAGGAGAACTGTACTCTATACCCTTACAACCAGCTAACTGCGACATGAACCTGTTCCATACAAGTTAACAAAACAAAAACCTGAACAACCGTTTAATTTAGAAGCAGGTGTGTATTATTATTACCCGATAAGCCCAAGTATGCAAATCTTGAAGAAGAGAGGAGACTTGGCTGGAGGTAAACTTCTTGACCTGCATATGCAAAATCAATTCAATGTTCTTTTGAGTGGATGAAGAGATCAGGTACCTTCCAAAGATGAGGGAAAGTGGGAGAAGGAGAAGTGCCGAAACAAGATAAGAATAAGAGATGAAGACATAGAAGCTCAATCCTCTTAGAGATGCAGCCTTGTACAGTGTGTTCGACCCAACATTAGTACACTCCACCGTAAACATGGCGGCAAACGGCAGAACATCTCTGCTAAAGTATCTCCACGCCACTGTCTCTTCTCTAGCTCCTCTCATCACAGATCTCTTGGTATCTCAGAAACTCTCTAGAATCAAAGTTAACGTAGACGCAATCATGGTGTTGATGGGTTAACTAACTCCACCACGATTATTTTATTTATAGACCAATATATTTTCAGTGATGACATCACTAAAATAGTCATTCTCCATAAATAAATAGTCCAACTTGAACAAGTACTTCACACGGCGAGAATCATATTTGAATATGCTTGGGACCCACGATAAGTAAGTTTTAACATTTTAATCTCGAAATCTCTTCAGAGAAAAAAGTCTTCACAAAGGTAATATTTGATCAATTTCCTTTCTTTACCTTCCCTGGCAAGTAACTTCATAATAAATAAAAACAAAGGAGCACAGCAGACGTCGGCGGGGTGGGGGCGGAGCTGCTGAGTGTCGGATAACAACCTTAACAGTTTTAACGACTACGAACACGGTTCCTTATAGATTAGTAAGAAACTTAATTTACTATAATAATACAACTGATATTTGTAAAAATGATAAGAACATAAATTTAAATTACAATACTGAAATAAATTGATAAAAAGGAATTGCATAGTTGAGATGACAAAGTCAAATACAATATAGCGTGACGGTTTTATAGCGTTCATATTTCCAAGATACAATTGCAATGTTTTTATCTTTTAACACTAATGATATATCAAACCTTTTATGTGTTGTATTTCTTGACACAAAAAAAACCTGAAAAAAATAAAAGCATGTGACGGAATTTAGTATAAGTTGATTACTTGTCATCTTAATTTACAATAAAATGAAGGTGGCTCTTTTATATCACATATGGCCAACAAGAATCATAAAGTGGAGATTTGAGAATTAATGCTCACATATTCGTTTTAAAAAATATTAATACTTATGATACAAAAACATCATAACTAAATTTTTATATGCTTAATTGCCCATAATAATAATATTTATATCATAAATTAAAAAATACTCTAGTTACTTTGTCAACAACATTCAAAGTAGGATTTGTAATAAAAGAATAATATTTTGATCTGTAGGTCCAGTTTTTTAATGAATGTAAAATTTATTCAAACAAAAACTTATTTACATCTAGTGCAATTGTTTTTTCGTATTTAAAGAATCAAAGAATGACCTAAAATAAAAGAATTATCGAGCTCCTCCATTGTTCTCTTGTATCTCAAGCCAAGTGATCAGACCTTTTCCAGGTACTGCTGTCCCTTTCCTTGCACTGAGAGTAATATGAGTCTCATTGTCTTCTCCAAAAAACTAACCAGACTGATAATATCTTTCGGTTGTTCACCATGCCTTCTAGCATTTCTTTCTCTCCACACTGTATGTATTGTTGCTTGCAAAGCATACCGAAAAATATAAGAGTTTGTTGGGGTGAGTCTCGGGTTTGATAAAAGTATTTTAAGTGCATTCCAGTCCGTAGTGAACTCATCTGCATAAGACCTCCAATTAGATTTCTTCATATTTGTCCCGAGAAACAGCAACCAAAAAACAGATGGCAGCAAGATTCCGACTCTTCATTGCACAAGACACAAGTCGTGTTGATTGCGGAGTTCCAATGTTGCATTCTGTCTGTTTTCTGTAGTCTATCTTGCATAATTACTCCATGAACATATTTGATGGGTGCTTCTGATATGTTCCCATGTCTTCTTAGTTGAAAACTTGGTCGCAAACTTATCATCAGCTTGCTACCATAGAGGAGTGTCATCCTCCTGCAAAGAACTAAGTCTAAGCTGTGTTATCTCCTCCTCTATCTCGTTGAGGATGTTGCGCCGCTGCCTTCTGCGTCTATGATTGACCAGCACTTTAGCAATAGTAGCATTATCTCCAATGCCAAAATAAATGAGTATGTTTTCTCCCAGAACTTCCTTTAATCTCCCAAAACGGGACCAGACATCATACCAGAAGAAAGAGCTCTTTGCATTTCTCACTTCCACCTTTAGAAATCCTTTTGCAAGGTCCCTGAGCTTGAGTAGCTTCCTCCACATCCAAGATACCCAAGCTAGTACTGCTTTTTATCGACCAAAAGGAGCCTTTTCGAATCAAGTACCAGTGCATCTATTGGACCCATAAGGAGGACTTTGCAGAGAACAATCTCCAGATGAGCTTCAAGCTATGTACTACATCCACTTCCTTCAGCGGCCTGATCCCTAGTCCACCTTCTGCCTTGGGCAAACAAATATCCCTCCAGCTCACTTTCACCTTAGTATTTTGCAACTCTGGTCCAGACCAAAGAAAAGCAGAGCCCAAGCGTTCAA